>JAXGGA010010634.1:0-45967 GCA_038373865.1 Uloborus plumipes | reverse complement strand
CAACTACAATATTGCAAGACTTGCAAGTACTTAGAGTTAGTCTTGGATATTCAACCAATGCTGTGACCATGGGTGCAAGTTAGATCATGCTTCCAAGACGGAATAAATTTAAGATCCCCCTATCCCCGCCCCACATGCGTGCACAAGAAAATGAACCTGTTACTTTTATTGTGTTAAAACTGGGCGGTTTTCTCTAATTTTATCTTTCACGGAAAGATCATAGTTTTAAATGTAGTATTCAAGCAGAAATGGTCGGGGGGAAGGAGATATTTTTGAAATTTTTGTTTTAAAAACCTGATTTCAGACAATCTCTGTTTATTCTAGGATAAGGTACAGCCATTTTTTAAGCCATTAGGGGGAGGAAAATTGGTACTCTTTACAAGCAATTATTGAAAATTGAACTTCTGAAATGGAAATTTCAAAGGATCTCACATAATGTTAGGAAAGGAGAGCAATATAAGTTGTCCCTCAGAAGCTTTTTGACGTTGATGTCCTATAAACGAAATTGTAGGGCATATATTTGATAGTGTCAGGGGTAGTGAATGTTGTATAAGGACTATTCCACACCAATTTTTAAGTTTCAAAAACACAATTTCTAACTCTTTGGTGATGTATGAAATGTAAGATTAGGTTCTCGGGCATTCTCCTGAAATTCTTTTGAAATTAAAAAAAGTGATTGTAGGATATATCTGGTAAAGATAGGGAAAGAGATGAAGTTCAGAAACTCTTCCTCAGCGACTTGTTTGGGATTGCAGTTTCAAAATCAAAATTTTAGTTCTTCAATGATGTTAAAACGAGGGTTGTTCAGGGGGAGGAGACAGCAAATATTCTCGAAATTGAAATTCTAAAAGCAAATTTGTAGGCCACCTTTAATGACGTTAATTGGAAGGAATGGGATCTATGATATCACAGCAACGAATGAAATTTCGATGAATTCAGAAAAAGAGTGAAAAAACCGATGCAAACATGATTTAAAAATCTGATTTCATGTTTTGTTTATTTTTTATTTCTTTAGAAGTAAAAAGCGAAAGAATGAGAGTTATTTCTTTCCGTCGCGTTATATGTCTCGACTATTTCGTCAAGACGGAAATCCGTCCTAAGACGGAAGGTCTTACACCCATGGCTGTGACGTTACAGACAGTTAATGTTTTGTAAAGCATACTTATGCGTTACATGAATAAAATATTATGATGTTATAGAATAAATTCTTGATTTTTGCTTAATAGTTTCTGCTACGTGTGATGATTTCTTTTTTATAAAGTTAACTCTGCAACTAAAATTAAGAAACCAGTGGAAAAAATCAGTATGATTACATAAATAAAGCCTCTTAAATTGTTATGTTACATTACTTGAAACATTTTTAGGGAAAAAAAGTTTTAAAATGTAATTGTATTATCCATCAGAAGCTCCTTGTGCCAAGGAATACTTTTTTTCTCTGTTGATGACCCTGTAGAATGCACTGTATTATAAAAATACGAGCTACAGCTCTGAATAGACAACATTTCATAAGCTTTAACAGGAAAAAGGAAAGAGAATGGCAAGTTACTCTTTCATTGAAGTGTGCTATAGCTGTCCAAAAGAAAAATAACTATAAATTTTTAGAATTTGAGGGTGTGTGTTTTTTAAATTTTCTTGAAGGAAAGCAATTAAGGATTGCTACTTAAGAATGAAGATTAGCAGTTAAATTTAGCTATTTATCCGTTATTATCCAACGCTTAAATAATTTAACTTTCAGATTGTAAGGAAAAAACTGTTTCGTGAGCCATTATAGGCCATATACATTCTTTCATAATGAAACTTCAGTTTCTTTCTCTTTACTTTAGAGAAAAAATATTAATACTTTTCCAATTAATTCTAGAAGAAGCTACCCAAAGCCAAAAATATTATTAATTTCTAAGCTTGATATGCCTATTTAAAAGAAACCGAGTATAATATAATTTTCATTGATTGTATGTCATTTTTGAAATTAATTCCTACATCTTATTTTCTTTTTCTCTGCTTACTTGATATCGAATCCAAGTTTTTTTTTCCTTTTAATTCACATACTGTATCTTATTTAAAGTCTCATTTTCAGTTGTCAAACAAGGCTTTTTCAAAAAATGTTATAAATAGCATTATTAATTAAAATCAAACTATAAAAAGTTTTAAACAACTTTTTATTTTACAACATATATAAAAGATTAAAGTAACTTTTACAAGAATAAAACTTCAAATAACAGCATGATTTTATATTACGGTTTCACTTGGGAACTAAATATATTTAAACATATTTTTCAATAAAATTGTACGGTAGAATGTAGTACTTTTCACATTCAGTAATATAAAAACACCCAAAAGTTTGTGCATAACATGTCTGGATCTGAGCAGTAGGGTGGAGCGAAAAAAATGAATTTTTGATTTTCGTAAACGGGTACATTTCATTTACTGTGAATGAAGATAAGTAACAATTCTGTAAAATATTTCACTTTTGCGACGTCATCTTTAGTCTGCGCATTTGGCCTAAAGTTTTGAAATTTCTGATTCTTTTTGGATTTTTCAAATTTTTTAAAAAAATATTGCAAATGATAAAACTAGTGGCGGGTGGTTATTAAATGGAAGAAAAAGGTTTGAAATATACAAGAAATTTTTAAAAATCATTTCAGATTATAATTTCAGTCTGTGCATTAGGCCCAAAGTTCATCAAATTTTCGGAAATTTCCGATATTTTCAATATTAGCAGAAATTTTATAATTCAATATTTCCTCTCAATATTTACTAAAAGTGCCTTCAAAACATTTTCTTAATCATTTTGTTGTTTCTTTGAACTACTCAACTCTATGCTTGCTCATTGAAATTACCCAGGACTCACCATGAGGAAGTGGCCGCACTTTGGATGTCATTCGCGCTCCCCTTGCTTCCAACCGATGAGAGCATACATTTACATTTCTTAGACAAGTAAGAAACAATAAATTGTTTCTTTGAGTAGGAAATTGTTTGCATTGGTTTTGATGGATGCACTACAAAGACAGGAAAATAAAGGTGTAATACGGAAACTGGAAGAAAAACTTGGTAGACCTCTGTAATAAAACATTTGCCAATTACATTTGAATGAACTTAATTTGCTGCATTTTTTGCAAAAGCTAGATGGACCTACCAGTGGACCAAAGTAATTTTTGGGCCTGTTAGACGAAGCTAAACATGTTATACTTTCAAAGCAGTTCAATATGAACCTCTATAGAATTTGTCATTGATCAGATTGATTTTGACAATAAAAATGGTTTAAGTACTAGCAACAGTAACTTCATGAGATGAGCAAGGTAGTTTTGACTGGGAAAATATCCAAAAAAATGTGAAACAGAAGTCCAAGAAAGCTTTCCCTAGTCAGATGTTGACTACAGCAAACAATCTTTAGACTATAATTTTTAAAAGAGTTCATATCTTTCGCGGGTAAAAGTTTCCTTGCTCTTTAAGGATGAAGTACAGACGTTACTAAATTTAGCTATGAATTCGTGTGAGATTTTAAAGATTATCTCTCCGGGAAAAAACAGAACATTGTATTCACATCTATTCAAATCAAAACAATGTATACTTTGCACCCAAGAAATATGCTGTTATCAAATGTATGTATGTTTGTTCCTTATACAAATCCAGTTTTCGTCGGATTTTCAACAAACTTGGCACAGAGGTTCCCTGATGCATTAGAATTCACGTAGGCAGGGGTTTTGAAATTAAAAAAAGATCCAAAAAGCCCAAAATTCAAATCTTTTGTCTCAAAATGGCCATTTTCTTATAATTTTGAATAGATAGAGTAATAGACATAAGACTTTAAGCACACAAATTGATAAAATGTAACACATTTAAATAGGAGTATTTTCCTACAAAGATTACGATCAACAATGAATTATCCATTTAAGGCTCAACTATTTCTTTTTAGCATGAAATAAGTTTTTATATTCCCATGTGGATAGAATTCATTCAAATATTTTTTTAGAGCGATGTTGTATTAATAAGCACCCGGACAACGCCGGGAAATAACCTAGTTAGTTCATAAGAGAGAGCATATAAAGAAACTTGTTTTAAATCGTATTATAAACGCTCAATCTAGAAAACAAACAAGCAAACAAGTAAGAACGCTTCAGATCCCAAAAAATAGACAAAAATCTATTTTCATACATTACATACATAAATCAAAAGTCAGTATACATCGATATGATTTCTTGCCATGATGTGGAAATTACAAAGCTACCTTTTACAGGTAATTTAACAACTCAATATTTACAAAGATTATGGAAGCTGAGAATTTAAATATGATTTCTGAATGCGCTCTTTTTTAACTGCCATTCAAGACTCAATCAGTTAAAAGAGCTGTCGAATAGGTCACAAGCTCTTCAAAATTGGTATGTAATCACAGGAAAAGAAAAAGTTTAGTAAAAACGAGGATATCTGACAGAAATATTTGATCAATTTACGACACAAAGGAACAATTTAACTGTGAAAGACGTATCTAAGAAATGTAAATACGTGCTTGCATTGGTTGGAACTAAGGGTTCACGTGTAGGACTAGAAGTGCGGTCACCTCCTCGTGGTGAGTCCTGGGTAGTTCCACATAAGCTGGCGAAGAGTTGCAGGGTTCAAAGTAATAACAAAATTAATAAAAACAAGTTTGAAGACACTTCAAGTGAATATTGAGAGGAAATACTGAGTTAAAAAATGTCGAAAATATCAGAAATTTTGGGAAATTTGATGAACTTTGAGCGCAATGCACGAACTGAAATAATAATCTAAAATGGTTTTAAAAAATTCTTCGTATATTTCAAACCTTTTTCTTCCACTTAATAACCACCCGTCACTAGTTTTATCATTTGCAATATTTTTTAAAAAATTTTGAAAAATCCAAAAAAAATCAGAAATTTCAAAACTTTAGGCCAAATGCGCAGACTAAAGATGACGTCGCAAAAGTGAAATATTTTACAGAATTGTTATTTATCCTCATTCACAGTAAATGAAAGGTACCCGTTTACGAAAATCAAAAATTCATTTTTTTCGCTCCACCCTACTGAGCAGTATTAAAAATAAGTGGTTGTTAGTCACATTTTATGACCAAAATTTTCAATTTGACCCTAGATTCCCAACTCTAGGCTCCAAATGTGACACTAAGAATTTTAGATCGTGTACAGGCCTGTCATTTCAAGCATTTCCGTGGGGGTGGGGGGGGGGGGGTCAAAGGAAGCAAGCCAAATGTAATTTTGTCGGAAAACGACAAAAACGACGCCCATATATGTAGATAAATACATTGATTTCTCAAAGCCCCCCCCCCTGACCCCCAAAATGGCGGGCCTGATTGTGTTGAAGCTTTTTTTTCCCCATGACTCATTGTGACCAATACCTGTGATTAATCAAAAAAATAAATTTGGAAAAGTAATTTTTAAATGCAATCAATTTTGTTTAAAAAAAGATTTTCTTCTGCACATTTTAAATCTTTTCTACATATGCTATCAGTAATGTAAAGAATTTTAATTTTTTTATATTTTCTTATATTTGGATCCTTAAAATCTAGATTGTTCATTATAACGCCTATACTAGGTACTATCATGATGCCTAGATTTAAATTTTGGCTCTGAAAACTTTTGATCAATCTAATGGTTTACTTCCATCAGCATTGGAGAAATAAGAACATTTCATTTTGGAGTTCATATATAATGAAAGTAAACATCAAAAAAAGTTTCACTGAATCATACAGAATATTGTTTATCATTTAAGTTTATCACAATAAGGGATAAGGTAATATAATTTTAAGTATATTGAAAGAAAAATATTTTGAAACAGTTATGAGATGTGAAACAATCAAGAGTTATAAAAAAACAGGACATCATTTTAGGACATTTTTAGAACAGTAAATTCAAACGAACACAACAGCGTTATTGTAAATGTACGTTTAATTTATGTCAACTTTGTTCTAGGATGGACCAAAAACCCTGCCCTTTCTCAAAAAAAAAAGCAACATAGTTTTTCTTTTGTTTCCTTTGTGGAAAACCAGGAGCAATTCCAAAGTTTGTTCTATCAGAAAATATTTGAACATTGCAAATGTTTAACTATTTTTCTTCTTTCTTAAAATCAAAAGAAGTCAAACATAAAGATGAGAGTTATGCTTTGGGAAATAAATTCTTAGGATTTGAAATAAATCGTTAACTAAAACAATCACTAGTTTTGCACCCTATCTGAGATGCTGAAACCTCACATACAAATATACGAAATATAGTCATAGGGGTGGAATACATTCATATTTATAGGAATGAAATTTCATTTGACTTAAAATCTGGCAGTTTCTGCCTTTTCTTCGTCTGCTTCCAAAAAAAAAGAGAGAGAGAGAAAAACATAGGGTTAACATTTTTCAAAAAGAAATCTAAAAACAAATATTAGTCACAATAATAATTAATTAATTGAACAATCTATCTAAGGACACCTTCCAACAAAAAAGATGCAACCAAGGACAGTTTTGCAGGAATGGATAAATCGGGTTTTTCACCACTTAGTATCTCATACCCATGAAGATTTCTTTGGGTTGATTTTTGTCATATTCAATCACCTGTGACCTATGAAGATGTATACCATAATGCTTAATGCATATCTAAGTCTTGGATGTACAATAAAACAAAAGGTATTTACATGACACTAACCAAGATTCCATACTTATAAGAAGAACAATTCATTGTAAAAAGTACTGTCACAGATACCTTTTAAGTACTTATGACAGAAACCTAGATACTATTTATTATATGAAACTAGATGTATTATTGTGCCTAACCAGTTTGGCAACTTTTTAAAATATATGATTTAACTGCATCAAGATACTGTTTGTCCTTAAAGGTCAAACAGCAGTCTTTACAAAAATACTAGATTTTAGATGGTGTACTCTAAGTGCTTGAAACATTACGTCCCATTTAATGTCAGAAAGTTGGGACAGCTATTTCAAGCCTTTTAAAATGAAACCATGTAAATATTCACTCATTAACTTTTTAGGTACAGTTGACGCTCGATATAATGACCATCTCTGGGCAAAAGAAAAAGGTCCTTATAATGAGTGGTCGCTATAAAAGGTAAAATTGGGTAGTTTATGGAGATAAAGTTGGGACTTTTCCCACTGGTCATCATAATGGGATGGTCTTTATAATGAGTGGTTGTTATAATGAGCATCGACTGTATTAACAAAACAAGTCAATCAAAAGCAGTTCTAAACATCTTTATAAGAACTGTTTAATTCATCATATTTGACCTTAAAGCAAGAAGAACATTACCAGGTCACTATTTTTTAAATTTTTATGTCATTTAGTTTATTTTTCACAGCATTTATTATGTAATGAAAATAATTTCAAAGTATACATAAAATTTAAAAGAATTATATTTTAACTACAGATTTGAAAAAAAAAATAGGAAATATGAGATTATGTTTCACTGCAACTGACTAAACATTGGAATTAGATCACTAAAATTCTACAGAGGTAGGTGTATTCATTCTTAATATGTATAATGAAAACTATTATTTTTTCAATAAGTACACTGAAAACTATCACTGTTTAATTTAATAGGAAATCTCAAAATGTTAACAAATTTCGACACACATTAAAAAATTTACAGTGTTTTAAAACTTTCTGGAAATCTATGGATATTCATAAAAACAAATCAATGTCTATATGTAGTTTTCAATAAATAATGAGAATATGTATTAAAGTTACACACATTATATTTCTATTTTAGAAATTGATTTCGCTTATGCGTTATTAGACAACATCTTTATATCAACTTCAACGTAATTCCCTAAATTTTAGCATTCAAAACCAACAAAAATGGAATGATAATCCAGTAAACTTACATGAAGACATTGATTGTACAAAAATATTACAGATTTAAAATGCGAAAGGATAAATTATACATAATGTTAATGACAACAGGTACTTAAAACTTCAGTCTAAGGTAAATATTCTTGCTGCAATATCATCTAAAATCCAATCTATTCCTATTAATAAATTTTCACCAGTTACTGCACTGCAAGGCACTATCTGCCAGTGGTGAGTTTTAATTTGACTTAATTCCAAAAGCTAAAAGAAAAGAAAATGCTTAAAATGTAAAAATTACAGTGATTTTCAAACGAATACAAAGCATACACAAATTTGCAAGCAGATACAACACCTAGAGGTATTTAAAAAATCAAGAAATAAAAAGACTAAAATATATATTATTTTGCATGGGGTGGGCTTGAATCATCAAGATTTCGATTACCAGATGAATGTGCTAGCCAATTACGCCACAGAGGCTTTGTTTTTGATGTGAATTTCAAATGAGTTAACTTTAAAGGTAGCAGTTTCTTAATTATTTATTAACTAATTAACCAGAACTTTCTTAAAAACTAGAGACCAAAAAAGTTACTAGTCTGTTTTGCAGAAGTTGCATCTGCCCTTTTAGTAAAATTGAGTCATTGCCACCAGGTGGTTCTTGTAATGTATTTAGCTAAATATTACATTTTATACTCATTTACAAAAGGGAAATATTAACAAGATTTCAGAAAAAATGGCATCTGAATTAAGTATATGGATGTGTAAAACTTTAAAAAACAATTTCTCATTTTGTAGTCAGCTGCAAATAAATCTTTTGTGCACAGCCCAGTAGCCTTCCACATAACCTTAAAATAAGGAATTGCAACTATAATATGTATTAAATTGTCACTAGGAGGAAGGTTCTTTTAAAAGTTTTTAAAAGAAACTTTGATACTTCGAACCCAATGTTTTTTTAATCACCCATAGCATTGTTTCAGGTTTCAGTTTGTGGTAAGTACATAACATTATGCTTGATCTTTAAATTTTGGAGCCTGATACACAACTTACTACGAGTGAAGGAATTCAACATAGCATATTTTTGTAATTAGGGGGACAGCTGCTCCTCATTTAAAAAAGTAAAGGGTAAAAGTAAAAAACATTTTTCAAAGTTCAAAATTAGTGATGAATGATTTTTGACAATGTAGATTTATTTATTTCACCAAAGTTTAAAAAAATTCACAGATAACTAGGTTTTTCTGGTACTATTATTCAACAAGAAGTGAAATGGAACCTGGAAGAATGTAATTGGAAGAAAAGAATCTAATATGGTGGCTATCTGTCTCTTTTTAAGGTTGTGTTCTGCATTTTTTTGAGGAAGTCATTTTGTCAATAATGAAACAAAGTAAATAATATAGCTTAATTTTACCAAGAGGGGGGGGGGCGTAGGCACCCTGCCCTTAACCTATGCGGAGGGTTCCAGGTGCCATCCCAGCTGATTGAGAATCCTTCATGTTCACTTATGGTGAATGCAGCATGCTAAATACGTTTGTAGTCACAAAGTCCTCTGAATTCCCATTACAAATCAATACCTCTGGGGTGCTGGAGCAGGGTTGCTCGACTCCTGATCTGAATCGAAAAACAGAGCGCTCTTCAGGGATCCTAGAATGAGCGTGTGTGTACCTTGCCCTCCTAGCATTTTTTCGACCTCTAGATTTATGAGCAGCTGCTCATATTTATAAGAATGTGGTTCCCAATTATTCCCAATCCACTAAAGCCCTGTCTTCGAAGACTTTTTCCTTCCCATTCATTTCTAATGATCAAAATTATATTCTTTGCCTTGTTTGTGTCTCACTTTTACCCTACAAAATGAAGGTAAGTATCAGATAGTAAAATTCAAAATTCCATTAATGATTACTTGTACAATCAAAGTAAAACAATTTCTTAAAATTGGATTTATTTCAGAAAGTACCCATGCAGTGTTAATCTTTTCAAAAACTTAAGTTTTAAAAGTATAACAAAAGCTGCAATTTAGTCTTTTATTAAATGGCAAATCACTCTTATAAAAAGATAACTGAATGAGAATATGGGAGATCCAAGCCCATTCCTAATAGTATGCAGCCTTCTATTAAAATATTTTTTAAAAAGTAATTTTTCGAAAATGAGGATTTTTGAAGAAGGAAAAAGCCGGCCATTTGGTCAAATGTCTGTTCTGGTTCTCACCCTAAACAAAATGCATTAAAGTATAATGCATGAAAGTTGAAGTTAATTAGTGGGACACTAAATTGTGACTGAATGTTTTTTTCAATAATTATAGAATATTTGGAACTACTTACATCTTTTATGTCTTCTGATGTCAGTGCTCCAGGTAAATCTTGCTTATTTGCAAATACTAACAATGTAGCACCAGAAAGCCTCTGAAAAATGTTTAAAATTTATGCGATGAAAATATTTGCAATGACAATAAACTTTGATGTCAGTGACAAACATGACATCAAAAGGATTATATGTAACTTTAATAAGCGTTAAATTTCAAAACAATGAAAAAATACTCATCACATGTTTGTTACTGCTTATGTATTATAGCAGCTCATGAACTAATTTGGGAACCTCAGAATTTCACCATGTTGCAGTTATGCTTTTACCAAGCTTGTGAAAGATAAACCCAGTAACACTTGCAGATTCCACCAGGTCCCTCATTTGGAATTTTTATAAAGGTGGGGGGAGGAGGGGGAGGCAAAGGGTGTGTGCTCAAATCAAATTTTATCAGGAAACAACTAAAACCATCCCCATATGTATAAAAACTATTTTTTTAAAGATTAGGAAATGCCCCCCCCCCCCCTCCCCCCAAATGACAGACCTATTCTCTACCATCTTAGGGTTATATCTTGGATATTTGGGGACTGATCTGAGCTCCCACTATACTGCCGTGCTAAGCACATAAGTCGTATCTGCACTTTTCAACAAAATTAAGTTATCGCCACCAGGTGTCTCTTTGTGACGTATTTTACCGAAATACAAAATTATATGGTCATTTGAGAACGAGAAATATTTTTTAAAAAATTCTGAAAAAGTTTCATCTGAATCAAATACATGGTGGTGCAAAACTTTAAAGAGTTATGTCTCAGTTTGAGCTTGACTGCAGACCACTTTTGCGCTTAGCACAGCAGTATAGCAGAGGTGAGGAAGCTTTTTACCACTGATACTGAAGGCCACATTTAAATTGGTCATTAATACAGGAGCCTGCATTAGTTGATAAACTTATAAATACAACTTTAATGCAATCACTGCACTTTTATGAATTTATTACATTCATACAGGAAGAATTGGGGAAAATCCACTGAGACATTTATCTTTTGTTTATCATAAGGAATTATAAAAAAGAAAAAAAAAAGTATTCCCTCCAGTGTTAATAACTTGTCATTACATTAACCTTTAATTACTTTTTTTTGCAAACAACTACATATTAAAAACTACATCAAAAGAAATTAATCAAGTAGAAATATTTATTTTTGAGTACTTATAGTTGAATTATCCAAAAGTTAGTAAGGAAAGAAAATATTACTGTACATAACATACATGTACATTTTAGCTTTCTCTCTCTCTCTCTTTTTTTTTTTTTTTTTTTGTCAAAAAATTGATTTGAAAGTGAGGGGATGGTTTCATACACAGGTAAAAAAAATGTCCTGGAGAATAAATATCCGAATCACAGCCGAAATTCATGATAGCTCATTGCATGTTTCATGTGTTCTATTGCTGCAGTAGTGAGTGTTAATGAGGAAACAGGAAACACCAAGCCCCTTCCAAAGGGACAAACTAATCCAACTATCTCATCAAATATTTTTAGACTCACTTATCCAATTCATTAAAAAAATCTAGTTATATCTGAAAAACACAAAGCATGTTTGATCTAAAGCACCTTTGTGTGCTCTAGAAATAACTAATTTTATCACTATGGTCAGTTCTAGGGATGCACCGATAAGCAAATTGGCCGATTACCGATTAGTCGGCGAATGAGTATCGGCCGATTAATCGGCAGAGCCGATTAATTTACGGGTTTATTATTTTTAATATTACCAATTTCACCCTCACTGTTTTTACCCTTTCTAATACAATTCCGATTTTTAAAAATGGTTACTTATTTGGTTTTTGACAAAAGATTTGTTTTTCTCCATTTTTCCATGTTAAATAATTTTAAAATTGTATCAACTTCCTATGAATTTTTTGAAATATATTTCAAAATTGTAGATTTATTCAAAATAGGAATATTAAATTATTAAATTATTTATATCAACTGAGAGGCAATTTATTATTATTATTATGATTTTGTATTTCATTCTTTGAATTATTTGTTTTGTTTTTACTGATTACACTTTCGTAAAACGTGTTATTCTTATTTGCAGAAAATTATTCATTTCTTGTTTATAAATTTATCCATCGTAATATTGTGTTCAAAAATCGTTGAATTAATTTTATTTAAAACATCTTTTCCGCCAGTTGATCAGCAAAATTTGACTGATTATAAATGAAATGAAATATTCATGTTTTTGAATTTCAACTTAAAATTTCAGGAATTTGCAGAGGGTTATCTTTTAATATTCCAACCAGTTTTACATTTTCCATGAACTATTTGTTTTGTTTTTACTCTGTACATACTTTCATACTGTCTCCATATATTATTTCTCTAAGCCGAATCCTATACCTGGTCGAAACTCACTCATTTCTTTATCGAATTGCACTAAAATTTATGATTTTGAAGCTTATCCCGCGGGCTATTGACGAAAATTAGACCCACCCTCTAAAAAGTGTTGGTTCGTTTTTTATTCGAACTTCAATTTTTGGGCACAAAATTGACTCTATCTAGCGAAATAATTGTCGTATCGTCTCCATTTTGATTTCATTCGAAAGATTTTAAAAAATGCATTCTTTAGAACGTTTCTCCGCTAGCGCCGCGTAACGAGAATCTCGAAAATCCACGTTTAAGCGACTTATAAGGGATTGAAGTTTGAAAAAGTTAAATTTTTTGCTCAACTGTTATTGCCATTGTTGTTTAAATCAATTTTAAATGCGACATTTCAAGCCAAGGCTTAGCTCGGTAAACCTTAATTGTTACTTTTATTGTTTCAAAATACTATGGTAGTTTTGCGATAACGTTAGTATTTAGTTTAGTAGTAGCCTTGGGTATTTAATTTTAATATAGGGTATCACTTTTGTAGTAGTTGTAAAAGTGAACGTGTCTTTGATCTCTTTGAAAAGTTGTCAGAACGACGGCAGTTGATGGTGATGTTGTGCAAACGTACAAGATTTTACAATACCGAGGAACAGGGTACCAACAGGCAGACTAAACAGGAAGGTGTCTACTACCTAGACAATATTAGACAATTCAACAATGCTTTGGCCTTCGCTTCAGTCAAAGTGGACTCAGTTAACATTCCTGGCAGAGGTCCATATTGTTTTTAACTACATGGTCAAGTGTACCATATGATCGGGAACTTGCAACCTCCGGCAGGGACTACACCAACTTACGCTGGACTTTTTTTTATAGATTTCGACACTGCGCTGCAACTTTGGGCAGAAAATGAAGCCAATAAAAACTGTCGTATTAAACTTTAAGTTTAGAGGGTTTTTTTTTTTTTTTTTTTTTTTGCGGAATTCCGCACGGGTCACCTAGTATGTTATAGTAAGGATTTCAGAAAATTACATTTATTTACTGTTAATAAATCAATTTATCATGGTTTCTTGGTGAAGGTATACTTTAAAAGATGATACAAAAAATTTTAAAAATTCGCCGATTAATCGGCAAGATTTTGCCGATTATTAATAATCGGCAAAGTGGCCGATTATAGCCGATTAATCGGTGCATCCCTAGTCAGTACATTATATTTTATTTCAAAGTAAAGTGAAGCACTGTTTATACGTTTCTCCTCTTTATATGTTTTTATCATTCATAAGGGTTTTTTTTATCTGACCCGGCAAAGTCCTATACATACTAACGTACATCTATTAACCGATTTTTCCATTTGAACGTTTCTCATACAGTTCCTCCAAAAACGTATAAACAGTGCTTCATTGTAAACTATACATTTTTCTCTTATGAGAGGTTTTGTTTCATGCAAAAACACTGCAATATAGAAAATATACTCATATTAAAATTTATAAAACAAACAAAAAACCCTGGCATAAAATAAATTTTATGCCCTCAATCCAGAAAGATCATTGTAAAAAGATAAGTGAAAATGTACCAAGATATGCATTTAATATTTTTTTCCTAATATTATGCATACATTAGTAATTTCCAAGACTTTGGAAAAAATGTAGAGGGGGAAAATACTCTCCTTTCTTTGACATAAATTCACACAAAAACAAATTTTATAATACAGTTTCAAATAAAAATAAAAGCAATATTTAAAAAAAACATACAATTAACTTGCAATACACCGCCAACTCGTTCATTTCGATCCATGGACTGCAGTTTCAGTCTTATTATACCCTCATCAGCATGGAATACGAAAGTAAACGAGTTGGAGGCAAAAATCCTCTTTTAGAGCAAAGAGAGCAGAAAAAAAAGGGTAGCTAATGTGAAATTAGACAAGAGGATTTTTGCCTCCAACTCGTTTACTTTCATATTCCATGCTGATGAGGGCATAATAAGCTCGAAACTGTAGTCCATGGATCGAAACGAACGAGTTGGCGGTGTATTGCATGTTTCTGCCTTAGCCCTTGCTTAGGGGCGGTGACTCACTCCTTTATACAATTAACTTTTGAAAATCAACATTTTTTCAAACACAATAAAACCCCACAAAAACCAATACCAATACAATCAAAATATTCATTTCAATTCAATAAATTTTCAGTCCTCTATTAATTTCCATTATACATTGTTTGAATTCCATTCGAACAGACAGTATTTGCTGTTCCTTGAAATTCTTTGTAACAAGTTTTCAATACTCAAATGTAAAATATAAATTTATAACTTACTTCTTCCAATAACAAGGTTCGTAATTCATCTCGGCAATCTTGTAAACGGCGACGATCTGCACTATCAACAACCCAAATTAAGCCATCTGTACTTTCGAAATAATTTCTCCAATATGACCTCAGAGATTTTTGTCCACCAACATCCCACATATTAAGCTTGAAGCTGCAATTTAAAAATGTAAAAATTAATGTTATTCATAAACTGCCAAATTTCGGAGTCGGATAATTTTACAAATAACATACCCTCTGTGCTCAAGTGTTTTAATATTAAATCCAAGAGTTGGTGAAATAACACTGATATCTTCACCATTGAATTTCTTCAAGATGGTTGTCTTGCCAGCATTATCTAAGCCTCTATTTTTCAGTTAAGGTTTATATTTTTCAGTAGTCAAAAATGTGGATAAAATGAGTAATTCCTTTTAACGCAGATCTAAAAAAAAAATTTTAACCTAGAAACCACAAAAATGAGTGGAATAAGTACTCCATGCCCGTCATTTAGGGGGGGGGGGCAGGAGGGGTCAATTGACCCCCATGGTTTTCAGAAATCAATGTATTTACATATAAGTGGGTGTGGTTTTTGGTGTTTTCCGATGAAATTGCATTGTGTTTGCATCTTTTGGAAAAACTAATGCTCTGGAAAAACCAGATGCCCCTGGAAAAACCAGAAATTATGGGCCTGTCTAGGCTTCAAAATGTATGAACTATAGCTGAAAACTGGGAAATTTGGTTAGTAGCCAGTGGCCAGTAGACTCAATTATATTAGTCTCCACTTTTTAAAGTTAGTCGCCACTTTTTAAAACTGCAACTAACGAAGCATGTTAATACGTTTTATGTTTTTAAATGGGTTCCAGAAGCGTTCAATACATATTGATGCAAACCAATAAGTTGTATATTTATTTGTATGTTTCCTTTATACAGTCCCTTTAAAATCGTACATTCATTATTACAAACTTTATGTTTCAAATTTTTATGAATAACGAAAAAAAGTATGAGAATATTGCTCACGTAAGAAAGGTGATACAACTCAAAAGCACAAAATTTTACAGTAGAGACAGAAAAGAATTTAAACTTTAAGTACAGCCTAAAACAAGGAAAAGTTCAGTTTTAGAGCATTAGTAACTGATTTTGCAAACCATAGGGACCCTTATGATTTTTTTTTTTTTTGTAAACAACATCTCAAACTGTTATATATTTCTACATGAACTGCAAAATTTACCCATTTGCTCAGTCATAAATAAGATCAAGTCAAAAGTAATTAACCAGTTTCATACTCTATTCATAATACTTAACTAACATTTTATATAGAACAAAAATGCATACCGTATATACTCGCGTATAAGTCGAAAAATTTAGTCAAAAAAATGAGGTTGAAAGTTAGGGGGTCGACTTATACGCGGGGCAGAATTTCCGAAAATTTTTCCCGAACAACTTTCGGGAAAAAAAACTCAAAAACGAGGAGATTTTTCAGATTCAGTTCAACTATTTTAAACAGACGCTAAAGAAGTAAATACTCATACATTCTACTGTATTTTTGCATGGTTTGATTGTGAAATAAAGAATAAATATTTACAATAAACGACCGACATCGTGAAAAGTGCGGGAATTGCGAATTCGCGAATTTTCCGATTGATGGTGTTTATCCTTTTAATACAGAATGTAATACGGTTACATCGCAAAATTTATTGATAATAATAATGCAAAATGAAAGCAACAAATAGCAAAAATCGTAGCTGAAAAATCGAACCCTTACAAAAACCGCGATCGTAAAATCGAACCCTTTACAAAAATCACGATCACAAAAATAACTCTTTTTGTAAAAAAGAATAACAATCGGGTTATTTTCAACACAAGAAAGCTCACTGCATTCCATTTTCCTTCTTTTTAAAACGCTTATTATGTTTAAAAATCGCGGTAAAACGTTCCCGGATCGGTCCCGTTTTACAAAAATCGAGATCGCAAAAATGAACCCTTTTGGTGAAAAGGAATGACGATCGTGCTGTTGTTAACATAAGAATGTTCCAGTGCATTTCAATTTCCTTCTTTTCAAAACATTTATATTTATAAATCGCGGCAAAAGGTTCCCGATCATTTCAGAAAGTGCGGTCTCGACTTGTACGCAGGTTTTCGATTTTTTCCCGATGGGGGTCGTATAAGTATGGGGGTCGACTTATACGCGAGATCGACCTATACGCGAGTATATACGGTAGTTATACGTATCTTCTCTATATATATTTGCTGATTTTCTGACTAAAAAAAGTATTTTATAATAATGAGTTTTAGTTAACAACTGGAAACATTTAAAAATAGAGTAATAAATAATGCTAAAAACAAGAAACCAGAGTTAAATTGTTTATTTAAACACATCATGTACTTGATTAAAATAGTATGATAAGTTTCAATTATTTATATATGCTCTGAAAAAGAAAAAGGTTTTTAAATTTGTATTGAGATTTAATTGATCTTATTAAAACTGTTTAAAAATATATAACATTTTAACGAAAAACGATGTTATTTTAAGTGACTCCTCTTCAATTTTGCGCTTTCCCCCACGTGATCGCTGAGCAGCCATTCCAAAGCAGGTGGCACGTGCAGGGTTCAAGTTCAAAGTGCAAATGACGAATGGCGGTTTCTGTTATGACTCAATTTCTCCCTCTAGTGATGGGGAGAAGAGGTGGGGAAAGAAATACATGGAAGTAGCGCGGAACAGGAGGGGGGAAATGTGGTTCGATTGGGAATGTTTAGAGTGACTGAGCAAGAGTGGCGACCAAGGGTGGCGATCGATGCCACATTTTTTAATCGCCACTTTTGAAACTTTAATCGCCACGTGGCGAGTGGCGACCGCTAATTTTCAGCTATAGTATGAACCCTTTTAAAATTCACTTATTAGTAGTGGCAGCTCGTGACTTGAATTAATGTGGGTGCAGAGCCCGATCATTCTAACATTGGACATGGGGCACATTTCTATTTCAGGGTCCCACCCCCCCTTCTCATATCAGTCACGTGTAACGAGTAAATAATTCTTACAATACCAGAATGAAATAAAAGTTTTGTGCAAAGATCGAACTTGAAAAAAAATAATAATAATAATGCTATAAAATTATTAAGAAAAAAATATCCGTCGACATACCTAGTAAGGTGTTTTGTATTTATGAGGCGTTAGATAAAGGGGATTTTGGGCCCCCTGAAATCTAAGAGGAGGGGCCTGTGCCCACGTGCCCCTGTGATAATCAGGCTTTGTGTGGGTGCTGTAACCTCAAATTTTTTAACGTACCAAAATTATGGCCAGAGATACAGCTAGGGTTTTTTTCAAAACACGGAAATTCTTCTCGACATTTTGTGCGGAAGCGGAATATGCGAAATGAATAAGACCATAACAGTGATAATAGAGATGTTTCCCACTTTTAAAAATATTTTTTCCGAATAAGCACAGTCACAATTTGGGGTGAATTCTTTTTTTTCTTTCGCTATCGATTATATTTTCTTTTCTTAAAAAAAATAACTTTAAAAGATGTTCAGTCTGAGTCCTTCTTTTGCTGCACACGTCACAAGTGGACAAAAAGCTCCAAGCAAAGTCACTTTATAGACGCACCAGCATTTAGGATTGGATTTTTCATTGTTGCAGAGCTGTTGTTACCCCCAAAGCAGAATACTTAGTGATGTTCTGCGACGCAAAATTATTTGCCCAAAATTGTTCTGCAAGATAGATTTATACATTATATATTTACCGTCAAAATGTTACCAAAAAGTGTTTTCTCATTTTTACATATAACGTACTGCAATTTAGAATTTAATGAAACGCAACCAAATTGATATGTCATATGTATATGGGTCATTCCAGCGAAAATGGTGCAAATCTTGTCTGAAACTCTTTACTTATATTAAGATTATCAATTTAAATAATTTCCACCAACTAATCATATTTTTTTAATTGAGTTTCAATTTATTTGTGTATAATGAAGTGTAAATAACTAGTACATGACTCATTTATGGAAGGATATTAAATATTTTGATCACTTTGTGTAACAGAGTGGACAAATAAGCTTTAAAATATATTCATAATCACAAAGAAAAGTTAGAATCACAGAACAAACATAAAGTGGAATAAACAGCCTAAAACTGTAAGTCTGTTAATTTCAAGAAAAAATCTCTTTTTTCATCATGAAATCGACTGTAACAGAGTGGACATCCAACAGTTCAAATTAACTACTATAAGAAAAGAATGAGGCTCACCCTGGTTGTTGACGACATAATTCAATATAGCAAGCTAATCACGGCAGTTATGCTACCTATATATTTTTTTAAATATATCAGATTGAATGCAATTGTTTATTTTATTTCCAAAAGGCTTGTAACAGAGTAAACAATTCGAAACATAGAACAGTGTTTTTTGGGAATTTTTTTTTCATTTGCGTAATAAACTGCAGAAATGGTGTTAGAAGCATCTTTTGTGCACTGCAGTGTCATTTATTTTGTTGTTACATTTCAGTTTAATTTTATATCACATTGAAAATTCTAGCAATTTGAAGCTGGGACACGTCATTTTCTCCTTCTTCTGACAAAGATAATTTTTGTTGTGTCCTTTCTAAATGGATTATACCTAATCAATTGATACTTGATGGTACAAAATTAAATGGAGAACCAATAAAAAATACAGTTCATGGTGGGGAGTTATTAATATTGATTTTAAAAAAAACTGGAATAGAGAGAGTCGAGAAATTATTTGCACTGTTGTCAGCCTTCGACAAATGTTTCAAGTCATCAAAATCACCAGAAAAGAAGTTGTAATACCTCTTTCTCTGGGCCACACCAGATTTACTCATAGACATCTGTTTTGCCCTTATGTAACACACGTAATGTCAATCAGACAGTATTGCATATACAATGGAGATTGCTCGCGGATTGTCCAAATTTCAATCATATTCGTTTCAACTTCTTTAATCATTTTCATCCTTCTTTGAAAGACTTGTTAGGGAAATTGTTCCTTCTTCAGCAGATTGGATTTCTGTTTTTTACTATTCAAAATTTAAAACTTCATTGATGTGTTGATTTCAGCAAAAATTTTCTTAATTCTACAGGCTCTTTCTTCAAACATTTTCATTTTGACACCTTTACTTTTAAACAATTGTTTGGCTCAGTATAGCCTATTAAGGCTTTTATGCCAAAAATCCAACCAAATCAACTTAATTTTTTAATACCATGGTAAAGACAATAATTATTTTTAAAATTTGTTTCATTTTTCTATGAAGAGTTTGAATTAGAAAGATTTCATAAGTTTGCAAATACTTCTTGCTTTATTTTCATTAATTCATATTTTAAACGCTTTAGTTTGAACAAATATATTTATAATTATGTTATTAATGCTTACTATATATATACTTCATCATCGGTTCAGAAATTCAGTTCAAAAAACTCAAGTTCAAAAAGTTCAAGCTCGGCATTGGGACGTTAACTAATTTCCAGATCGCAGAACAAATGGAAAAAAAAAAAACATTTTTCCGATTGGGGGGGGGGGGGGCTTGGACTACACCTATTTTCCTAATTTTAGCCTGGAGTTAATTGTTTCAAATATAATTACTTCGTCCCCGCGATTCTCTCAAGCGGAAAAATTGTTTTAAAATAATTTGAATGACTATTTTTACTTCAAGCTCCGTCAGAAATTCTGCGGCCAAAATGTGAAATCCCGAAAAACTTGAAAGGAAACTCCCCTCCCCTTCCACCCCGCGTTTCTCTTACGCGAAAAAATTGTTTTAAACATCATTTGAATAAATAATTTTCACTGCGAGTTCCGTAAGTGCAATTCTGCTGCAATATGTGAAATGCTGCAGAACTTTAAACAAAGCTTTGCCCCTGCGATTCTCTCACCGGAAAACTGTTTTTAATACAATCTGAATAACTAATTATGCGGTCAAAATGATAAGGCCCGCAGAACTACAGACGTAGCTTGTGTCCCCTCGATTCTTCCGTAGGAAAAATTATTTGAAATCTTAATTTGTTCTGTAAGATTCGTCACAGCAGTTCTGTGGTCAAAACGCAAAGAGAACTTCAAGCAAACACCCCCCCCCCCGCCATTTATTGATGAGTAACGATTTATTGTTTTAAAGAAAATTTGAAAAGCTAATTTGTTCTGGAAGTTTCGTTGCTGACGTTCTGTGGCCAAAATGTGAAAGCCCGTAGAACTTTAAGCAAAGCCTGCCCCCCTCGATTCTCTCAATAGGAAGAGTTAATAGTTTTAAACATCATTTGAATAACTAATATGCACTGCAAGTTTCGTCTCTGAAGTTCTGTGGCCAAAATGTGAAAGACCGCGAAACTTCATACTTCAAGCGAGTACCCCCCCCCCCCTCTCCCGCGATTCTCTCACGAGGAAAAAATGTTTTCAACATTGTCGAATAACCTAATTTGTCCGTAAGTTTCGTCACTGAAGTTCTGCGGATAAAATGTATAGGCCCGCAGAATTTCAAACGAAGCCCGTTTTCCCGCGATTCTTTAACACGGAAGAATAAATTGTTTGAAACATAATTTGAATAACTATAGTTTGTACTGCAAGTTTCGTCACTGAAGTTCTGTGGGTAAAATGTGTAGGCCCCCCGCAGAACTTCAAACGAATCCCGCTCCCGGCGACTCTTTAACGCGGAAGAATTAATTGTTTTATACATAATTTGAAAAACTATTTGTACTACACGCTTCGTCATTGAAGTTCTGCGGCCAAAATGTGAAAGCCCGAAGAATTTCAAGCAAAGCTTGCGTACTCGCGAATCCCTCATGAGGAAACATGGTTTTAAACATAACTGAATATCTAATAGAAAAGCAAAGTGTCGTCACTGAAGTTCTGCGGATAAAATGTGAAGACCTACAAAACTTCAATTGAAAATCTGTGCCCCTGCGACTCTCTTGCGAAAAAATTTTTTCAAGCATAATTTGAAGAACTGATTTGTGTACCTACCGCAAGTTTCGTCACTTAAGATCTGCGGCCAAAATGTGAAGGCTCGCAGAATTTCAGACTAAGTTTGCGTCCCCGCGATTCTCATGCGGAAAAAAAATAATCGTTGGAAACATTATTTGAATAACGAATGCGTACTGCAAGTTTCGTAGCTAAAGTTCTGCGGCCCAAATTAAGAAGGACTGCAGAACTTGAAAAGCCTGCGCAAGTGTCATCACTGAAGTTCTGCGGAAAAAACAGGAAGGTCCTCAGAAGCTCAAGTCAAGTCGTCCGCACGTCTACTGTGATCTATATGACACATGGCAGGCTATTGCGCCGACATTATTGCCTGCTTCTCTGCGAGACATGGGCTACGAGCGAAAAGTTTTTTTTTTTTTTGTTTTTTTTTTTTTTTTTTTTTTGAGCGCTTTCGAACTATAATGGTTTTTTATTTTTATTTATTTATTAATTTATTTTTTCTTTTGGTTGCTTAATTTTGAATACAATTGTTCTGCAGCCCCGATGTCTGTTCTGCGACGTGCGTCGCCGATTTAGCAGTATTCTGCTTTCGGGGTTGTTACCAGAGTGCCAAAAGGACTGATGCGCTCGCCTGGCAAACACCAAAGTTTCTTCACTTGGAATGCACTTCGTTTTAGAAATAAGACATTTTTTTTTAATATTTTTTTATTGTAGCTTACTCCTGGCTGAGATCCAGTGAAAGACACCCTTTTGTTTTAATACAAACTTTCACAGCCAGAGCTGCCAAAATTTGAGGTTTTGAATTTTGCTGGGTCACTGAACCAGGACTGCTGAGAGCCACAGTGAGACCCCTGTCAGTTTCATCTCTCTCCGTAAATCTAATAAAACACTACTCCAAATTCTAACCGGGCCCCTAGTTTCCAACTAGGCAGACATGCTCTCTCGTCAGCCCTGCACAGCAAAGAACTTATTTCCTGAGGTTCCATCATTGATCTGTAGTACACGAAGTGAAAATCTCGCTTCAAATAAAGTTTTTGAAAGAGGGAACCTTTTCTGCAGATCGTACTTTAGAAAGGAACTGCTTCAAGTGCAGTGCGTACCGTTTTGTGCATATTAAGGTGTAGTTAATAATTTCAAAAGTTCCATGTTGTCTGCAGTTATCACACAATGAAAAAAACAATGCAAGAAAGTAATTTAAACAAAGATGATAAAAAGCACAATTTTGTAATGCGAAAAATTAAATGAATTATAAAAAACGAAATGGATAAAAGACACAGATGTAAATAGGACAAGACAATTCAGTATGCTTTTGAAAGATTTTGGGAGAGAAGAAAATAGATTATAAAAACATGAAAGGATACAACATTAACAGTCTCATTTCCTTCTCTTTTTGTTTCATTTTCTTTAAAATTGTAAGTAAACCCATCACATTTCTTCGAAATTGTTCCTTTGCCGCAAAACAGAAACAATCGTAGCAGAATAAAAACAAAATTTATAATTTTTTTCTTAAGTTGAGTTGATCATAGGCTGCATATATTTCGAGGCAGAACAGATGTGGCTTTTCTCATAACGTCGCTTGCTGACATTCACTTTTATACCACGTGATCAAGAAAGGGCGGTCCATCGATGGGGCGATCGCTTTTCTTCACTTTTAAAGAGATTGCAGTTTTCATAAATGTATCGCAACCTTAAGTGCAAAAAGATTTCACAGTAATAATGATTTTTTCAGAAAAAATGCATAAATTTTTCACACGTTGGAATCATTTGTTAAATAAACTAGAAAGGGGCAAGGCCGTATTCAGAGGAGGGGCCCGACAGGCCCGAGCCCCCCCCCCCCCCCCCCTCCGAAACCCGAAATGTTTTACAATGTAAAACAGAAAAAAAAAGCTTTTTTCTTTAAATTTCAACTGGCAAAAAAAAGTTTTTTTTTTTTTTTTGTTTCTTTTAACTATTAAATGAGTAAAAATTTGAAGAAGTACAAAAAAAAAAAAAAAAAAAACAAATTTTCATTAGTTGCAAAACATACTTGAAAACAAGACTCTCATTAGCACTTCCAGCTCTCTTTCCCAAATATATTCAGGCTCAAAACAAGCTACTTGTCAGTTTGATCAGCGCCCCCCTCTCCCCCATAAAACTTACAAAACTTACACCACTCAGATTTTTACCTCCTAATCGCCGGACCCCTAGTTTCCGATTAGGCTGAGATTGCTTCTCGCCGCCCTGATTCAAATAAGAGGGTACTTTGTTGGTCCAGATTTATAAGCATTTGTAACCCTCGAAGGATTTTAATAGCTAAATATGTCTTCAATAAACAAGACCACACAAAAACGAATACGTTCACAGACCCTCTACTTTGTTGGACGCTCACCAATCTTAGACAAATGTTACTTTAAAAAAATTCCATTTACAAATGCTTAAAAACCTTGAAAACTTTGTTAAATATAGCTGTAAACTTTGAATTTTAAAGTTTTTAACACAAATGGGGAGGTGGGCATCAAGTTGTGGGAAACTCAGCTCCTTGATTAAAAAAATATTCTGCGTAATGCAAAAATCATATTCCAGCATTTTTTGTAGCATATTTTCAAAAATAATTTTTTGTGACTCACATGTTTCATTTCTGACATTGTTGTGTACAATATTATTGCTTTTTATTTGTGATCCTATTAGTGCATTTATTCAATGACGCAGTGCTATACAATCCATATCGCGACCGATTAGCGATCAATTGCAGAAATTGGTGACAATAAAGATTTTCGTTCCTAAACGTGGCTTACAACAAGGGATTACACGCAAAGATTTTATCATAACCACTCTTCAAGCTCACGAGTAAGCTAAATTTTATTCATTAACTATTGATGTAATTCTTTAAGATAAATTGATTTTTTGTCTAAACAGTATTTTTAAAGCTGACATCAATCTAGAATGTAACTTAAATTTTTTGTTGGTTATCTCGGTACAGTTAATGCTCCTCAATTAATTCTAATTAGGCATTTTATGTCTTTGTAGTAAATAAAAGAATCATAAATTTAAAAATAAATCAAATATTGCACCATATTTTTATCAAACCCACTTCTATTAAGCATAATTAATAATAATAACATGAAGAAGAAGAAAAGAATTAATATTGATCTTAAAAAATTCAATTAAAATTAATTCAAAAAAAAAAAACAATTAAGATAAATAAAGTTATAACTAAGTGCTTAACACTTTTTTGAAGTCTGCAAGCTAAAATGAAACATCAGATTTAAGATGTAAAGTTTAATCGGAAGTTAATGTAGACATTTTCAGTAAATACAATTAAATTGCAATTAGAATAAACAAAAATGTCTTCATGTGAATTTCCGATTATATGTCAGCCTTAAAATATTCTTCAGCTGGAAAAATAATCAATATTGAAGAATAAGAAAAATAGATTAAGAATGAAATTTAATTCGTGAATTTGAAATGAAAATAAAGAATGAAATTTACTTCCTGAATTTGAAGCGAAAATAACAAAGAAATAATAATAAAAAAACACCCTGCAAACGTACTGATTTTGCACTGCATAACAATACGTGTGTAGGGTAACAAAAGCTGCATACAGACTAATTTTACATTGTCATATCAGTGTATCCTGCCATTTTAATGTCAAGATAATGTGTATGCAGGATTACAATAGCAACCACTTCTTGCATGCAGATTGATTTCACACTGCTATGCCAGCAATTTGATGCTTCAAAGGCAGAGCCCACCCTGACATTCGACTGACATAAGGTTGCATACCCCTTGACAGTCAACATTGGGGCAAGTCGCTGGCAGCTCTTAAGAGTAACATGACATTATCCAGGCAGCATTTAGGCAAGATTAGATTGGCCGACGCGTTAACCTGTATGCAATCTTGAGGCAAGATATTTTGCTTGCTGGGTATTCATTAAATACCTAATTCAGTATTTTAGAAGTTACTTTGTAATTGTTTCCTTTATTAATATGTTAAGCACGAGAAAAAATATTACCCTTCCTGTATTCTTTTTCGTTTTCTGCAGTACTAGTGATTGAAAATTGTCATTATAAGTATTTTTTTAATATCAATTTTTATTCTTTAAAAGATGTGTCTTTCAAAGTTTTAACAATTTCGTAAGACTGTCCAATCAACTTTTAAAACGTCAAAAACTAAAAAGTGCAAATGAAATGCTTTAAAGAATTTTAACTGGTCTAGAGTCTTTGAAAATCCTTAAATACCTTTTTGAAACTCCTTTAAAAGTGCTTCAATCCTATTTCTCATCAAGTAATTAAACTATGAATTAACTAAATGGCCAGAATGTTACTCTGTCGGTAATTATTTTTTAAATCTCTACACTTTTCTTTTAAATAATTTTATGTGTTTTATACTATTGGTTATTTTATGTTACTAAGTGCTGTTTCTGTCGGTGAGTTGGGGAACTGATCAAAAACTACTATGTAACTATAGTGAAAACCCATGTAAGCAAGTGATAATGTGTTTTCTTTTCTCCTCCCTTGTCCTTCCTCTCTGTCACTTAATGTTAATCGTTTGTTAAACTAAACATTTTTTTATGCTTTGATTAATCTTAGTTTGCAAAAGAATGCAGAAAATTTATGAGATTGTTGTTTGCCTACTTTTCCAACATGTTTTTGAAGTCCCAATTGCCCCATATAAGGCCTCAAAATGCAGAATTTTAAAACTTTTTTTCAAAAATTTACCCTTTCTTGATACCCCTACCCCTAATAAGGGTTCTAGTTCTAGAAAACAATAAGAATAAAGAAATGAGAGAAAAAAAAACAAAACACACACACATCAAACATCGCGGGGGGGGGGGGAGGGGGGGCAACTAAAAATTAGACTCATAACACACACAAAAATGTATGTGTGTTTGGGCAATGTGCGAAACTGGGCCCCTCCCGAAATTTTTTTCTGGATACGGCCTTGGAAAGGGGAAAATATAAGTAAACGAATTGTAAGAAAAAATAAAAAGAATTTTGACATTTTGAATTCAAATCAAGTTTTCTGCAATCACGAGCTGTGATAAAATCTATTCGATGATTTTCTTGATTCTACAAATGACTCCTGTCCCACGGAATCAAAATTATTTACATCCAAAACTCTAATTTACACAATCGTCTTTTTTAGGCAAAAACAGTATCAAGCACACAACAACCGCGAACAAGTCCCCCTCCGGGGGGTTGGCATTGATGTGTATGTGTGTGTACCAGTGTATGTCTGTTAAATTGAGAGAGGGTGTTCCAGCGTCTATGCGCATGCGCATATCCCAAAGTGCGTCAGTGGGTTTTTGTGTGTGAGGGGGGAGTGTATGCATAAGCGGGGATACAGAGGGGCTAATGACCCCCCCTCCACACACACACACAACACACACACGCTTAAATCTTTAACAATATTATACATCCATTGTGTTCACATTCTTTATGAAAAAAAAAAGATTGTAGTAATCTTTTCAATTCCTTGATTATATTTAATAGTAAATATTTGAAATGTTACTTCTTTTCATTCCCCATGAAATTAATTAGTAACACTTATTCTTTCCTAGGCGCCTCATTTTGGTTGATTTGGTGCTTTTTATGGACAACTAAGCAGTTTCAGAAAGTTTTTATTGCACAAAATCTTGTATTCACCAGCATGCTCCTCCCCCCTTCGCCACCTAAAATTGTAGTCTATATCCACCCTTATGTGTGTGTACGTTTCCCGAGAAAACGTAATTTTACAGAAATAATACTTTGCTTTTGAAGGTAAAATTTGCTTTTATTGAACCTTAAAAAACGAACGCATACATCAGACAATTTGTATCGATGACGACGAAAATCTCTCTTAATATGAATTAAAAGTAACGATTAGAAAACGCAGTCTCCCTGGATTTTTCCCTACTGTTTATTCACTCAAGTGTAATTATTACAATAATCACTTATTATCTTTTGCATTTAAATATTTTTTGGGACAGTTCTTTAATTCCTAGCAAGTTTTTATGCATCTGTTAATTACTACTTTGTAAAAGATAAATAAAAGATGAAACTTCAGTCGCCTTTTCAATGTTTTGACAAATGTTTGTTTTAGCGCACCACCGAGACTTTTTTTTTTTTGCCAAAAAAAAAAAAAAACCACTTGTTCGTGAATTTTCCTCAAAAGCTATTGCGATCCGTTGTTTGAAAACGGTCAAGAAACGCTGCATTGAATCAAGGCGTAGTAAAAAACAAAATATACATCGTTCTTTCTCTCTCTCTTTCCGGCGAGCCAGCTAAACAGGGAATTGTATGTTTATTTTCTGCAGAAGGTAAAGAAAAATGTCTTTAAAATTATGCCTTTCTTTGGATTTTCAATTAAGTAATGAAGAAGTTATTGCATGCCCACAAAAAAAAAAAAAAAAAAAAAAACACCTTTTGATAAATAGTATACGATTGTTTTCTAAAAAGAACGCAACAACACGCGTTTAAAATCACAGTCACCTTAATAAATATTTCAGCAAATCAAATCTAAACATAATCAAAACTAAACACTCACAGTTTTACGTTGTTGCAACGAAGGGTGGTAGTGTAAAAAGATTGTCGGCAGTTCTGCCTAGAGTCCTATATGAATACGTAGGACTCTAGTTCTGCCTAGGTCTGCAGCCGGATTTTGAAAAATGTAAAAGGAACGACATTTCTCATTATGAAACTAATGGTGCTTTCTCATTTAGAAAAAAATAGCTACAGGAAAAAATTACGAAATAAAATAAAAGTTTAGGATGTTTATCTCTCTCTCTCGCTCAAAAAAAAAAAAATAAATAAATAAATAAAAATAACATAAACTGAAACATATTGACGCTTAGAAAAATCAGTCATTTAAATGAAACGAATAAAAAACCCAACCAGTTTAATGAAATAGGGAAAGCGAACTCTCTCTCTCTCAATGAGTTTATCAACTCCAATAATTTTTGAGGGAATTACAATGTAATCTAAGCAACAACTGGACGCGAAATATGTTTCCCAAGCACAACAGCTGTTAAGGCTCCCGGGGGTTTCAAAAACCTAAAAATTCACCAAAATATCGATTTTTCAATCACTATTGTTTTAAATACAAGAAATACTTCTGAAGATGGAGCAAAAAAATTTTTTCGAATCAGCGAAAAATTGACCGAGATATGGGTACTTTTATGAATGACCACGCACCTTTGTAATCTTTTCGGTAATATGCAAAGGCTTAGTAAAAATCTTGGAACTGTTGGAAAAGGCAACTTTTTCAAGGTTATTCTTTTTAAACAACCCTTAAAATAAATTAATCTATATGAATTTACTAATTTTAATGAATATAGATAGTTCCAGCATTTGACCTCATTCTCTTTTCCTAAACTGAAAATTCTAATTTTCTCAAAACGACATTTTTACGTGCGACGGTAGATTTCAATATGCTCCATGCATAAGAGTTTAGCATTGATTTGCCTAAAAATTGTATAGTCAGTGAAAAGTAGTTCAATAAACAGTTTCTTGGGAGATTTTTTAAAGTTATGCAGTATTATAATCTTAAACCCTGATTTGTAATATTGAAACTGTGTTTTCGAGTTAAAATTAGCATGATTTTGAAAAAAAAATCTCGCATTTGTTTCCATTTACACACAATACAGTGAACTCTCACTTATACGCCGGCTCAAGGGACCAACCGAAAAAGGCGCATAAGTGAGAGAGACGTACAAGTGAACGAGCCTATTCAAAGGACTAAAACGCAACATAAGTGAACGAGCCTATTCAAAGGACTAAAACGCAACATAGTTTCTAATGAGAGAATAAATTAAAATGTTTCTATGGAAAAGGAACATATTACTACTGTTTGGTAATTACTGTAATGTAACTACAATGATAAAGAGAAAACTAAAGTTGTGTATAGCATAGTTACAAACTGGTTTTTTTTTAAACGATGCATATAATTAGATAATTGTCCCTCTCCGAACTCTAGTTCATGCGGAAAAAATACCTTCCGTGAGCAATAAAGGCGAAAGATTAAAGAGGAAAGTGAAGAAAAATGCTCGTTTTTTAAAGAAAATAAATTATTTTTTTTATATTTTAAGGAAAATACGGCGCATAAGTGAAATATTTACCTTTAGAGCGACGCATAAACGAATGATACTATCATTATTTTGCTATGGGATGTGCTGAGACCATTAAAAATCGTCGTATAAGTGGAAAAAGCGCATAAATGAAGCGGCGTATAAGGGAGAGTTCACTGTACTTAAATATCTTCAACACTTTATTAATAATAATGCTAATGCACACTTTTATGATACTGTTGCATAATTTAATGCAAAACTGATGTGCTGGGAACATTTTAATTAACGCGATTTAATTTAATTTAAAAATTTAATAACTTTTGAAATTATTGTTGAAAATTTAAAATTTTTGGTGGGAATTGTTCTTATTTTAGTATAATCATCCTGTAAAAATTTCAAGGCGATTGCTTGAAATTTACAAAAAATTGACTTTAACCCCCCGTGTCGCCTTAAAAAAAATTACACAGAACTTGCAGAGAATTTGATGAGGAAAAGTTACGAAGAAACAACTGAAAGTTTCCGAAACACTTAACATTTCGGACCAAATTGCCAGACTCAACTGATGAAAAAAGTTTTGAAGTGTTTTACACCCCCCCCCCCCCCCACGCACAAACTTTAACCCTTCACTGCATGGTGTGCCTGATCTGGCACAAACCAAAAAAACCCCATATATTCCTCTGATATTTAAATACAGTTAAACTGAGCTTTGTGTCCCTTCTGGAACATTGCTATAACAGTATAGTGTGTTTTTTATGCACTAGTTAGTTGCACTAGTCTAGGTATTACAGTTCTTGTTTTTGAAGAATAGAGTGTCTGCATGACAGTAAGAAGTGGTGCTTAATCATTATTTCCTATGTTCTAAAAATGTTTAAATATATACCTAGTTCTGCCATAAATACTGTTACAAAAGTTGAACTTTGTTTACATCCTTGGGTATTATTTATATAATCTTTGACCCTATCTGTTTATTTTCTTTACATGTCAGTATAATAATCCCAATTAATTTGTATTTTTCTTTCACTCAGTTAACATGGAGTGGGGTGATAACAAGGCCGTAGCCAGCGGGGGGGGTCAGGGGGTCAGAACCCCCCCCGAAATTTTCAAACCTCAAAAGTTTTTAAAAAGTATTCACTAAAAAAGAAGAAAAAAAAAAAAAAAATTTCTAGGTTTGATGGTCGGAGGTCCCCCCCCCCCACCCGAAGTTGTGACGGGTCTGAGGTTTTTGATGATATAAAGAAAAATTAGAACAAGAAAAATAAAAAAAATCCTTTGAATAAACTTGAATAGAGGTCATTCCATGTCAAGTGTACGAGGCGTCCCCACTCGACCCCCTCCGATTTTGATGAAATTTTTTTTGGATGTATGTATAAGACTTGCATGAAACCATACCAAATTATAGCTCCATAAGCCTTATGGTTCAGCCAGTAAAAATTATTTTAGAAAGGCCTCTTTTTCGTGTCTTGAAAGAACTGTCCAAATCGTCAAGTTTGTGCTTTTATTGCTCGCGACCTAAGACGATTATCAGACTCAAATTTGGTGATTCTGATCACTGTTTAGGGTAGAATAGCCTACTTGTGTAACAGAAGCTCCATGCACTGTAGATTTTTTGCAATTTGCTGCCAAAGTTGGTAAAAAATCGTATTTTGGCAAATTTTGACCATACCTTATCAGCTTGTATCTGCTGAGAGAATGACTTTCTGAAGCTAATTCTTTCCTCGTTTGTTGCCTGATAGTTCGTCCGAAAGGTGTGCTAGTGGCATCTCGATAGCTCAAATAATTGCTGAATTATGCGAGTTGAAATTCCAGTCAAATTTCTTTTTTCTTTGTATCAATTTCAAAGGGCAATATCTCGCAAGGGTCATCTTAAATTTCAATTTTCTTTACATCATTGGAAAGAACACACTTTTCTTAACTAAAAAACGTTATTTTTATTTTTGAGACAAACCAGTTTCAAGGGGATATTGCAGATCAAAAATGTGTACGTCATTCAACGTGAAATCAAAGAAAAAAAGACATTAGACCTCAAAAGTTGATGTCAATTTGTTCTATTATTATTTGCAGGAGCTATTGTACTTATGTTCTGATGAAAAAACCCTTTTTTAGATATTTTTGAACTTAAGTGTTTGAGTGCGCATTCATAAAAACTCAAGAAAAAGCAAAAAAAAAAAAGTTTCGTTTTTAACAAAAATAATTATCTTCTTATCGCTGCTATAAGAGCTTGAGTCTCTCTATGCGTTATTTTTAAGCTCTTGAAACAGAATTTCGGATGATATGTCACTTGGCAAGGTTATAGGTCATTAATGTTTCAAGGTCATAAAAAGCATTTTCCCATTTTTCATCATTTTTGTTTATGGGCAAATTGCAATCACAGGCTGAAAGACACATCCTCGGCAGTATAAAGAATGGATTTTCAATTACTACTTATCATATGTTCAATTACTATTGTTATCATTTATTTACACGGTGGAAATAATTGCAATATTCAACTCTATCGAAAACTTTCGTTATCGCTTTTTAGAAAAATAGCTCTGCAGTCCTATTATACATATTTTTTACCACGTACACACCATATTAACTGTTTAATTTATTATTTATTTCTTTTATTAATTGTTTTTATTTTTATTTTTTTTGAAAAAGGAAACAATGCTTTTTATGAATTTAAAATATTAATGACACCTTGCCAAGTGACATATTATCCGAAATTCTGTTTCAAGAGCTTAAAAATAATACATTGGAAAAGACTCAGGCTCTTATAGCAGCGATAAGAAGACAATTATTTCTGTTATAAACGAAACTTTATTTTTTTCCATTTTTTGAGTTTTTACGGATGCGCACACAAAAACTAAAGTTCGAAAATATCTAAAAAAGTTTTTTTTTATCAGAACATAAAAACAATAGCTCCTGTAAATTTTAATAGAACAAATTGACATCAACTTTTGAGGTCAATGTCTTTTTTTCTTTAATTTCACGTTGAATGACGTACACATTTTTGATCTGCAATATCCCCTTGAAACTGGTTTGTCTCAAAAATAAAAATAACGTTTTTTAGTTAAGAAAAGTGTGTTCTTTCCAATGATGTAAAGAAAATTGAAATTCAAGATGACCCTTGCGAGATATTGCCCATTGAAATTGAGACAAAATTGAGAAAAAAGAAATTTGACTGGAATTTCAACTCGCATAATTCAGCAATTATTTGAGATTTCTAGATGCCACTTGCACACCTTTCGGACGAACTATCATGTTACAAACGAGGAAAGAATTAGCTTCAGAAATTCATTCTCTCAGCAGATACAAGCTGATAACGGGTGGTCAAATTTGCCAAAATACGACGATTTTTACCAACTTTGGCAGCAAACTGCAAAAAATCTACAGTGCGTGGAGCTTCTGTTACACAAGTAGGCTATTCTACCATAAACAGTGATCAGAATCACCAAATTTGAGCCTGATAATCGTCTTAGATCGCGAGCAATAAAAGCACAAACTTGACGATTTGGAGATTTTTTTTTCAAGACACGAAAAAGAGGCCTTTCTAAAATAATTTTTATTGTCTAAACCATATGGCTTATAGAGCTATAATTTGGTATGGTTTCATGCGAGTTTTATATGTACATCCAAAAAAATTTTCATTAAAATCGGAGGGGGTCGAGTGGGGATTTTCTCGAAGTTTGGGACACTTGACATGGAATGACCCATAGTTCTGCGCACTATTTCGCCAAAGGAGTTTTTTTCTATCTTTTCAACTTAAAACTTAAATTATTCCGTCTCTCCTGCTGGTCTATAATCTTTAACGGGATAACAAAATTTATGGCACTTGTCGTTGAGATTTAATTATCATGGAAAGAGACAGAAGATCCTCTCCTTTACGCCACAAAACAAGTGTGGTCCCCTTTTGGGCTTAGTGCGAACAAATTAGCAAAAAGTATAAGATTCTATCTCTTAACACATTGATCACAGTAAAAACAGATACAGATGTTTAAATCAGTTATTGTTATTATCAATGGAGAGGTGATGAGTTAACGAAAATGCATTCTTTGTTTTCTGGGTGCGAAGTGTTTTGTACTATATTTCTCGACCCCTTTAGCACATAGCAATTTATCGTCGCACTCCTTTATGTTCCTTCCTTCGGTCCCACGGATCCCACGTCACCAAGTCGTAGAGAAGGTCACCAAGTCGCAGAGTTTCTTTAATTATCTTTTCTTCAATTTTTCAAACATGATTTCGTCATAAATTCTGATAAATTTATTTAAAAAATAATGCAGGAGAGGAGAAAGACTCCTTTCCTTCTTCCCAAAAGCCTATTGATTAACATCTTGTCCATTACCTCAACTTCGCTCTCCTTCCTGTTAGTCCAACATACTCCCAATCATAGATGGCTGGTGCACCAAGAAATTGGGGGATCAAAAGAAGTTTGTGAGGAGCTTAGGGCGGCACCCTAAAGTTGTTTTTTTTCTGTAAAATTTGCCTATATTATTGGATTTTAACAAATGACCTCCAAAAACTGTAATACAGTCTGAAATGCTGGATGGATTTTACTGTTGATATCCCCTTTGCAATTCAAAGTTCCTTTCTTGTGAAATAAGATAAGGAAAAAAAAAACACATTTTTGTGTTATTTTCAGTTTTTAATTTTCATGAAATAAATCAATCCACCCAGTAAATAACCGACCGTTAATTTTTCGCTCTAAAAAGTGAAGGGCATGGCCCCTTTACTTTCGGAAGTGAAGGGGAGCAGGTGCCCCCTTGCCCCCCCCCCCTCCGTACAAACAGCCTTTGCTCCCATTGCGTCATAAAAGTTGCATTGTTTATTTTTTTTTTTTCGAACAAACTTTCTTCACTTCGAACCCCCCCCGAAAAAAAATCCTGGCTACGGCCTTGGGTGATAATGAAAACCGTATAGCTGTGATCGCTTTACACAAAGTTGGAAAATGTAATACAGATATTTTCAACACTTTGAAACCTTTGGGTATCAGCCGTATGTTCGTGTACCCGCACTATAAATCAATACAATGAGACCCTATCTGTATGTGACAAACCCCGATCAGGCCGTTCCCGCACTGTGAGAACGGCAAACGCAGTGAGAGCAGTGGCTGCTCGAATTAGGAGAAATCCCATTCGAAAACAAAAAATCATGTCTCGGGAAATGGGAATCTCTGTCAGATCAATGTCTCGCATTATAAAAAGTGACCTTAGGATGAGTGCATTTCGAAGAATGACTGGACAAAGGCTAACCACTTCTCTAAAAAAAATTAGAGTGGATAGATGTAAAGTGCTGCTTGGCCGTTACACCAATGGCCTTCACAGAAAAATTTTGTTTAGCGATGAGAAAATTTTTACGATTGAAGAAAAATTTATGATCGTGTGTACGCGCACAGCTCTAAAGAAACCCAGGAAGTCATTGGAAGAGTAGAAAGAGGTCATCACCCCTCCTCAGTGATGGTTTGGTGGGGAGTTTGCTTTGATGGCACCACAAAGCTCCATTTTTGTGAAAAAGGAGTTAAAACAGCCGCTAAAAACTATCAGGACGATATTTTGGAACCGGTTGTCAAGTCTCTAAATGATACCCTGTTTGCTGGAAGTCATTGGGTTTTCCAGCAGGATTCCGCTCCAGCTCACAAGGCAAGGTCAACTCAGCAGTGGCTGCAAAACAACATTCCTGAGTTCATCTCTGCCTCGGATTGGCCCTCAGGAAGCCCTGATCTCAATCCATTGGATTACCGGCTATGGTCCGAACTGGAGAGGATGGCATGCCACAGAGCACACCCTAACTTGGAAAGCCTCAAACAATCTCTGGTCCGAGCAGTTGAGCGCTTTCCTGAAGAAGTGGTGCGTGCTGCTATTGATGACTGGCCACGGAGATTAAATGCCTGTGTCAAGGCAAGAGGGGGACATTTTGAGTGATTTCTTTTTTTTTTACTCTCTAAATATGTAAGTTTTATTTTCTAATAAAGTTTTTGAAAAAATTATTATTTTTTGTTGAAATCTGTATATATCTCCTTATAACAATATTTATGGCAGAACTAGGTATATGCTGTACTTAGTGGCAAAAATTTGTTTGTTCCACTTTTGGCACAAAACACATTGTAGATTATTTAGCACTTATCAGTATAAGCATATACTATGTGCTTTGTACCATATGTGGAACAAACAGTTAAAACATCATTTTTGGTGCACATTTTTAAGATTAATTTTTTTATTTATTTTTCCTGAACTCAGGGCTATTTAAAGGTAACATATGATTTTTTTCATGAAAATATAAAAAATCGTGCAGTGAAGGGTTAAACAACTTTCCCAGTCTGCGCATTTAGTGGTCAGAAGTAGCGCACTACAAACAGCGAAACTACTGTAGTTGCAACATTTTTGAGTAGTTTGTGGTTTAACGCACTACTTTTCAGAAAAGTAATGTGTGAAGTAGCAGGGGCGGATACAGAAACAGTTGCGGGAGGGTACCGAAAAGTAAAAAATGCCCCTCCCCATACAATTTTTTATAAAAAAGAAAAGGTGATAAGGCCCCTTTAAAATGTTTTTAAAGATAACTTAAGCTAATTAATCTACTTTTAATTACAGAAGTATTATATATTAATTTACTGCAGATACACTGTTAAAAGTAAAGGTTGCATATGGCACCTTTTAGGGGTGAAAAGCTTGTAACACCAGCGGCACCCCATAGGGTGCCAGATTGGCACCCTTACCAAAGGTGAAAATCGGGCACCCTCATTTTCAGGGTGCCTTCGAAGGTGAAATAAATGGCACCCAGTGGGGGGCAATGGCACCCTCATTTTCAGGGTGCCTTCGAAGGTGAAATAAATGGCACCCAGTGGGGGGCAATGGCACCCTCATTTTCAGGGTGCCTCCGAAGGTGAAATAAATGGCACCCAGTGGGGAACAATGGCACCCTCATTTCCAGGGTGCCTCTGGTGGTGAAAAAAAAATGGCACCCTTGTTATAAGGGTACCTTTGATGATAGAAAAATGGCGCAAAAGGGGATAATAATGGCACCTTTGACATCAGGGTGCACCCTCAAGGATGGGAAAATGCAGCCAGGGGAAAATAACGGCACCCTTGCTGTCAGCCCACTCAGCAAGCTGCACAAACGGACCCTCCGACGTCAAGGCGACCGTTTATAGTGCTTTATAAGCAGTGCAGAGCAAGCTGTATTTGGCTATTTTATTTTCCAATTTAATATGCTTACCTTATTTTATTTAGTTTGCATCATTTTGTTACATTTGGGTGGTGATTCTGATTACACAAAAAGAAAGAAAAAACGAAAGAAATTTCGTTGCTACTGAAATTTTTTATCAATGAAGTGAACTAAATAAAAAATTATTTAGTTCACTTAATTAATAAAACATTGCAGCAGTAACGAAATTTTCGTTTTTTTCTTTTCTTTTTGTGTAATCAGAATCACCACCCAAATATTATAACATAATGATACATACTGAATAAAAAGAGATAAATTGCTTTATTTGGCTAGTTTATTTTTCAATTTAATTTGTTTAAGTTTTGAAAAATTCATAACTGCGCTATAAACACATTTTAAACTTGAAACAGTTTTATAAAATCCATTTGTCTCAGATAATTAGATAGGTAACATATTATACGCAAATACATGTTAGTTAATATTTTAAAGATTAATTTTAAGTATCTTTTTACTCAAGTGTCTACTAATGATCATTCTTCTCCTGTTTTGTTTTCTATTTCTATAATTATAACTATTATAACTTTAAAATACAAAATTTCAGTTTGGTGCAGTAAAACTTTTATAAGAAGATAGCCACTTATTCAAACATATTTGGAGGTTTTCAGTTTTTTATATAGAAGTAACGGTTCAGTTAGAAAGTTCTTGTGCTTTATTGCAAGTAGTTTAGAAAAATATTAATCCTATTATTATTAATGCAATTTTAACTTACCTGAACTAGCTATCAACAAAAAATGTTTGATTACAATGGAGCAGCCCCTAAACAGCTTGATAAAAATGCAGAATAAATTGAAATGCCCTTTTCCTTTCATGTTTGAACTTTTAAATTAAACTTGTCTTGAAATCTCAAAGCTGAAACAGGAAATTATGGGCTAGTAATGGATTTTTCATGGGAAAAAATTGTTGACCAACATGAGTAAATTAACTACAATTTATTTATCTTTACAAAAATTAAGGGGAAATGTTTCTTACAACACAATTAATTTCGGAAGGGAAAATAAGAATTTATATACTTAAAACTTTTGAAGGTATTAGAAGTGAATGATTTTATAAAGGAAAAATTCACAAAAATTTATCATGACATTTGTAAAAATTTCAGTTATAGAGAGGGAGAAGTAGTTAGAAGCATTCAGCTTATGTTTTACCTTAAAATCAAACGTGTGGGATGTTTGTTGAAAACCTTTAAGAGAAAACTTTTCAAAAATACATAAGACTACTGAATTCTAAAAATACAACTCTTAATCAAACAATTTTTATTTTCATTAGCAACATTTTTTCAAGTTTGTATTACAATAAGGTGATAAAAGTAAGCAACAAAAAAGGTATCTGCAGCATCTTCTTTTCCTGAGCTAGTTTTCAACCAACATCTAAAAAATAAATAAATAAATAAGGTTTGTGAGTTTGAAGCATATTCTCTTAGTACACTAGAAATTTTTGCATGTTGACACCCATAACAAGATTGTGTACGTATACAAGAACATAAATTATGGTCTTTATACTAACAAGATGGGCAACTGCCCTCTAGTGACCCTCCTAAATGATGGGCCTGATTATAAAATATAATCTTGCGTTGAAGAGATTCAAACTAACATTAACAAGCAATAAATGAGTTGAAACACCAGTAAACTTAAACAGACATAATTTCTCTGTTAGTAGAATGTTTTAAATTACAAACAAATAAATTACATACAAAAAAAAATTGTGCTCTTCATTTCTTAATACAAAATTTTAAAATATTTAGAATAAAATACAAATGCATTTAATACACTTTAAATTACATGATGCTTTGAAAACAAACTTAGGGAATGAAAAAGACATTGTTTAAAAATCTTGCATCTAAATAAAAAAATATTTACACCAAAAGAAGAAAAATAGCTCAAAATTATAATCGTCTGCACAAGAAGTTGAAAAGAACTTAACAGAAAACATAAGTGTGAGCCTCATATCATATTTAAAAACATGGCAGGAAATTTTGATCAAATATTTCTTTGACGGTAGTTTTTGACAAGAAATATTTCATAAGATTAAACTTATTCAGTTTTATAATTTATTTATGTTTTATTAACAAGAAATAATACAAGCACACATATTTATCGCTTACTTTAATTCAAAATTTTGTTTCTATCTGATTTTTTTCCTCAGTTGGAAAGATTCTTTCAGGGTCAACAAACTCAGTATGACATCCACATGAAATTACCCATCCCATGTCGATCAATTACCTTTCCTCAGTTTTATTTTGATTTATGATTTTAGAACTATAATTAAAAAGTATGCGTTATCTAGTTTTGCTTTAAAATAATATCCTTTTTGAAATGAAAAAATAATTTATCAATACTTCCAGGTCAATTACCAGTTAGCATGTTTATAACTGAGGCTTCACAAAATTACAGCAAACAATATTTAGCAATTAATAAGTTAAGTACTATTTTATTGGTCTAAGTAATCATTTATTTCTTAGGAATGAGTTAGCCATTTCATTTTCATTACATTAGTCATTCTTAAAACTCTACAATTTTTTTATTGCTTACTTAAAATACATGTAAACTTCTAAATACAAAATCATAAACCGTAGCAGAAGTGAAATGCTGTCGGCCCAGCTTAATCAGGTAGCGGATAAATGAATACCCCGCTTATATGAATAAAATAACCTGGAACGGAATATTTCCCATGCCATAGATAAATGCAAAGGATGGGACTCGCGCTCTTTTAATGTTGCTTAATATTTGTGAAGGAATTTTTTAAAACAGAATAACGTTCTCATGGGTCAATGCGGAATAAGATTCTACATATAGTGAAAATCACTTTTTTTTTACTTACGTCCTTCTAGTTCTGAGGTACAGAAATGATTTTTCATATTCATAACAGTATTTGAAAAACATAAAAGTTGGTCATATTTTGTACTTTTACCATGTTATAAAAAATGTTGTTTAATAAGCTATACATATACAATGTTCGAAACTCTGTGAATGAATAGTTAAATTTAACTGCACATCAGTTTTGCATATGGAGTTATTTTAACCTGCACAACACAATATAGGCACATGTTATGAGTTGAGATGTATATAATTATTGTGTACAATAAATTTACATTTGAATACTAATTATTCAATTTCAAAATTCTTTGTCCTCATTCAAAAATATCAACATTTAATTTTCACAACTACTCACCACTGATCTAATACTGAGCGTTTAACCAGAGGGCAAGGGTAGAAATTCAGAAAAATGTGTCACTGCTCTAATGGACGGGTAACTATTAAATTATACTAATGTGCTTATCTATATACATAAAATCAACGTTTGATGAAGTCATGAGTAGCGGGTCAAACGCTTTCCTGGAAAATTTACGCAACGTACGATTATGAAAATTGGTGCAAAATTAGTCCTCATACTGATGATGTGCAAGTCATAGCCGAAATTTTTAAATTCACCTGAGATTTCCAAAAATTTAATTAAGATTAGGTAATTAAAAACTTATTACTCCCTGTTTTCGTATTCTAAAGGAGCAGTTTTTTGTAATTGAAGTGAAATCAACTGCAGATTTCTTCCGTGCACGAACATTGTTTTGTTTTCAAAGTAAGTAATTTAATTTCATTTTCAGCTTTATTGTATTCACTTCTTCAGATGATTACTTCTTTTTTCGATTTCCTGAAACTTATATTTGTTTTGAGCAATAAGTTTTCCTCTCTTTTATTTCATTTTCCAGGATTATTTATGAAAAAAAAAAAAATCTTCAAAATTTGCAAAAGTACATTTTACAGTGTTTGGATAAGAAGCAGTTAACTTTGTATACGCCATTTTTCTAATAAGTATTTTCATACAAATTTATTAATTTACTTCTTGAACTTTCTATTTTATTTGCATATCATCAAAGGGTACTATTCTTTTCGTGTCTAATTTTACGCATATGATTAACATGCCTCGGAAAAAGGGAATAATTCGATAATTGGGCTTACGTTTGTGAAGGAAAGATTTCCTTCACGCATGAATTGATGACAAAGATTTGACGCCAAAAGGGAGAGATACCCAGGTCTTCGGCCAGATTTCCAATCGCCGAAATCCTCCCGTCTTTTTGTTTCTAATTTTCCACATAGGATTAATAGTTACTAAACAAGTAAAATAATGCGCCAACTAAAAAAAAGCCACTAAGTATAATGTGAGAATTCCTTTTAAAAAATTCACCAAATCAACTTTAGAAGCTCCTATTGTTGAAATCTAAATTAAAATGCAAAATAGGAGAAAAAGGGGAAACCATGGCGACGATGCAAGCTTAAAATTTTAATTTTTGCCTGGAACTGAAAAGTGCCTACCAAAAATATCAGTTTTGGAAATATTCTCAAAAGCATTAGCGAGAACAGAAATCTTTACGAGCTTTTCAAAATATTGGTCATTTCAAAAGTCTCATTAAAATGTAAAAAATTCGCCAAATAAATTAATTTGACCATTCTAAACCCATCAGAACTTTTGATGGAACTATCGTTCCAAAAGGCTGGAGTATTATTGTTATTATCACGGGACGCGGGAGCATCCCGCCCCGCCAAGAAAACTAAATACAAGCCGCCAAGAAAAATGTAAAAGAGCGACTAAGGACTGTTTACGCGAGTAACCAAATCGGGGTTTTCCCCCCTCTGTATCTCAGCCCCATAAAGATCCCTAGAGTTCTTTTTTGGTATACTCAATCTCCAGCGGCCCCTGACAGCACATACTAAAGCAAAACATCCAGGACCCTCAGGGGGAGGGGTGATAAAGGTTATAAAATCGCTATTTTTCGCACTTTTTAAAAATTGTTTGACAGGGGTCCAGACTAAACGGTAACTCGGATTGAGCTCTGCTTTTGCACACATTTATTTTGTCCCAAAGCTCGGCATAGGGGGTTTTTCGACCCCCCACCCCCTCCCCCTCGTTTTTATTTTCCGTATCTTTTCTCCCCGGGGGTCTTTAGTGTTGATTTTCGGTATGAATATTCTCGATGAGACATTGAGGACATTTTCCCAAACTCTACCCCCTTTCTCGACGTAAAGAAATAGAGAAGCTTCTTTATAATCAGTGACCATCATATTTTAGGAAATATTTAATATTATTACATACAAGTTAACGTTACAGATTTGTTAAAAAATTTTAGGCAAATTATAAGCATATATATGTATAAACATTATGAAATCCATTTGATATTAGTTAACAGAAAATTAAATTATTGTTAAAAACAATTCTACTTTATAATAATAATTAGACAGTACCATCCAAATATCCAATCCTAAGCTAAACGACTAAAGAACGAAACTTTAGAACAGAATGAGAATTTACCTTCTAATGGGGAAGATGCATGATTTTCAAACTCACTTGCAAATGAAAGACCATGAAAAACTGTGCAGAAACATACCAATAACACCTCCATTAAGCCAGTTTAAACATATTTAAAACGAGTTTTAAAAGCGATTAGGCCACGCCTCCCGAAAAACGAAAGTAGCCGCTCCATGAGTTTGTGACGTCACAGAATACTACTTTTCTCCCTGCGTTCCTTCTGCTAGCGTTTGCTCTGCTGTACAATGCGGAACTTCACACTAGCAGATATTGAGAAGATGGATCACGGAATCAATGTATTCCAAATACTAGTTTTAAAGCACAGGTTTTACATACTGCAAAGTTATTAAGCTTTTACAAGTCGCAAATCTTCATGGTTTATTTATTTATTTTTTTTAATTTTGTGTTTTTTTAGCTATAAAAGAATACTTATATGAAGAACATTTAGCTGGTAAAAACATGGGCTTAGATTCTTTGAGACACATGTCAGTCATGTTAACTAGGGGGTTGGAAAAGAATACAATTTTTGTTATTCAACGACAAATATTGATAGCAAATACATTTTTTCGAGATATAAGAACTTGATTTTTGCATAGCGCGTGTTTTTACAAGAATATCAAAATGTGTTTCAAAATGCAATGCAATTCGGATATTCTTGAGGATTGTTTGTGATTTATTTCATCAGAAATTTATTTAGAATTTGTTTTATTTAAAGCACATTTTAATTTAGATGATGACTTTTTAAAATGTTATTTATAAATCTAAACTTCTATTTATAGATTAATATTTTTTTATTTGTTACTCTGTAGAAAATAATCTGAATAAATGAACAAATAATAATAAAAAAATCTACGTTTTAACAATTCATCAAAAATGTAAGAGTTTTTTTTTTTTTTTTTTGAGCAATCGCGATTGCTATTTGGTTTAACTCAATCGAAGCTGGTATTAACTCCTCAAACCAATTAAATAGCACACGGGTGCAACACTCCTCCTTCCTTTACTCGATAAATTAAATAAAATTTCAAATAGCGGGAACATTTTTAAAGAAAGATTTTTTTTTCACACTCTTGGATACATTTTGAATGTCACCCGGTGTAACCCCCTTTTCATCAATAATAACGATCCTGCATAGGATGAATTCTATACAACTTAAAACAATGGGGATATTTTTCAAGAAATTCAACATGTACATTTTTCATAAGTTGTGAGATACATTTTTGGTTGGTTTTATTCAAACAACGCATGGGTGTTACTTGGTGCCCCCCCCCCCCCCCCCAACGGTATCGATGCTCTGCGTTTCATAAATTCTAAATGAAATTTTTAAGAAAGCAAATTTTTAAATTTTATGAAGTTTCATAAACTCTTTAACACATTTTGGATGTCACGCCCTGAAGGGTGTCCCCCCCCCCCCCAGCAACCCCCATCCAACCCCCTTTAAAAATATTTTTAAACTGTATTTTGTTTCGCAATTATTTATCGGTTTAAACACTCCTGTTTTTGCGAAAATAGAAGCTTTTGACTTATCTTACTGCTCAAATTCTTTTCATTTCTACTGATATAAAATCGAGGTGTTTTTCTGAAAATGGATACAGCGTACAGCTAGCCAACTTTGAACAACTATCGACCTGCCTTTTAATGAATTTTTCTTCCATCATTTTAAATGAAAAGTCATTTTATTCTTTAAAAAATAATAATAATAAATATGAAGATATTGAAAAAAAAAAAACCCGCATCATCATTGATTATAACTACATTTCAGAAGTTAAATGACTGAATAAAACTAAACATGCTTCGAAAATTCGCAACAAAACCCCCCGAAAAATGCAGCTGAAGTTGAAAACATTTTAAATATTTCAGTGGTAAACACTTGGACATTTTTACTGAGAATTAACGCACGTACTTTTTTAGGTTTCCGATTTGAAAAATGTTGGTGTTTTTCAGTGATCAGAATTCTCCAGAAATCTAATTCCAAGAAATGATTGAAAGAATGAGAAAATAATTGGAATGTAGTCAAAGAACGCAAACCTGTTCTGTTCTTGATCTACCAGCTTTACTACGCTCCTTTTCTTTTGTGAAGCAGAGTACCTTTCGTTTATCCCCCTCCCCCCCCCCCTAGTTCCCTTTTAAAGTGAACAATGACTATAAACCACTAAACTGATAAGAAGACACAGCTGCTTAAAAATTGGCTCAAAATTCATAAATGAGCTGAAACATTAAAATTTGCCCTGAAAAGTTAATAAAAAAACTTTTCAACGTTTAAAGAGTTGTAAAACTCTTTGTATAATGAACTAAGATGAAGAAAACGCCAAAAAAATGAACTACCATCCGGGCTCCGAATATAACGATAATACAAAACAGCATGTTAAAAACGCATTGACTGTCTCATCAAAGGCAGCGGGGGAAAGGCGCTGGGAGAATCGTATTCTGTGACGTGGACCAATGGCTGAGCGTTTTTCGTCACGTGACATTGTTTACAAAAATCTCTCTTTTTAATTGCTTCTCACGCTCAAGTGAATGATTTTTTGGAATTTTAATGTTGATTTTCGGCATCAGCATCATCGATTCTATGAAATAACAGCAATTTAATCATATTTTGTGACATAGTGCATGTTCCCTATTGCTAGTTAGACATCTTTCTTCCGCTCATTCATAACATTGGCTATTTTTGGCTTCCTTAATTTGAAAAAAAGAAAAAGGAAAAATTATAAGCAGATTTTAAAAGTTATTACATCATTTCTTACATCTATCAAGTATAAAACTTGTTTAAAAGTCATCAACGTAATTTAAGAAATGTATCATATTTATGAATCATTGTACAACATTTAATATTTGCAGCTCATAACAGTTTCAATTTTTCCCCATATAGCAGTGGCGGCTCGTGCCTTTATTTAGTGGGTGGGCCCGCAATTGTTTCCCCAATGAAGCTTATGCGGATAAAATAAAAGAAACAACAGTTAGTAAACTAATGTTGATCGACATAAAATAATATTTAATTCTATTAATACAAATTTGCATTGCAAAATTATCTCATTTGATTTGATACATTGGTTTTATATTTTAAATGTTACAAAAACCTTAAGCGATCAATATAATAATAACAATATTTTGCACAGACGACTGACTTTCTATACTTCACTAATGTTTCACAAACACGCTCTCATATTTTTGCCATTTTCGGACAGTGAAAATATTCATTACATCAAAAATGTCACGCCTCAAGGTGGCGCACCTCCTCAAACATTACGGGACTACATTCAAAAAGAAAAAGAACATTTGTTCCTCTTTCCCCCTAAATATTTTGAGTCTGCACCATACTTTCTGAAAGCCTCTATCAAATTAAGGATCGTATAAGGTAAATGACTAGATGTGGGCATGTTTAACATTTCTTTTTTTTTAAATTTGGATACAAATGTTGCAATTCCTGTTCATAGAAAAACAAATCCTAACGGTGTTAGAACTTAAAAATGTCACTTTTGCTATGATATTTACATTAACTTTCAATTTTAATGTATGAATGTTTTTAAACAAACTGGAATACACTGGTTTGACCAGTTATGGTCCTACTCGTTTACCTATGGTCGTACTCAAACTAGTAATAAGCTGAATCAAATTATTTTCAGGAAATACATAAAGTACATAGCGCTATTAAAACACTTATTTTTTTTACAATATAATCAAATTTAAAGGATCTTGATTTCCAGATTCAAATAACATTAAAACTAAAACATGAATAACCAACTAATTTGATTAAGTCTGTCAGAAATATTTGATTAACTGGTAATAAGTTT
>JAXGGA010010633.1:0-45975 GCA_038373865.1 Uloborus plumipes | reverse complement strand
TCCAAAAAACCCTCGTGCAAGATTCCAAGATGGCGGCGGAGCGACCACGCCCACTGTTGAGTTGTTCCCCTCCTTCTGCCGCTTATATACCGCTTATATACCTACTCAAATTTACTCACTTTTCAAGGCTTAACTCTGTAAGCAAATTTAAACCACTAGGGTAAGTACTCCGGTAGTCGGCCATTTAAGAGATCTTTTGTTATTCTTGGTTAACCTAGAACTTCCAGCTATCAGTACAGCAACAAAAACAAGGTAAAACTTTAGAACGTATTCTTCTGATAGTGAATCAAAATCCAAGCTGTTGTCAATGTTAGTAAATGCTCCAGTAGTCGGCTACGGAAATCCAATGCTCGGCCATGATGAAGCCAGCAGTCGGCCACTTCGCTGTCGCCAATCTTATGGGATATGAGTGAATGAATTTAAACAAAATTTAACGCGAAATATATATCTACTAGCTGCGTGGGACGGCGTTGCACGGACTACCTCTGTATAAATGTACTATTCAACACAATACCCAATATAAAAATACCACGCACTTTTATTATGTGTTTAGATAAGTACCCATGTTGTACTAAACCATGACAAATCAAATTATTTATTTAGATTAGTAACTATATGCAACTATTAAAAAAAAGTTACTCATTTGAAGCCAACGTATATATGTGCTACATAAGGAAAAAAAAAAAACGTTAAAAGAATAATTAAACACTACCCAATATAAAAATACTATGCAATTAAATTATGTGTTTAGTACCAATGATACAAAATAGTAAAAACGTTACAAAAATATAACGAATCATATTATTTACTTAGATTAGTAACTATTTTAAATTATTTAAAAAAAAAAGGTTCGACTCATTTGAAACCTACTTACCTACCTATAACTTAAGAAAAAAAAAAGTCAAAAGAATAAGAAAACAATACCCTATATAAATATACTATGGTTTTAAATTATGTGCTTTGTTAAGTACCTGAGGTACACTATAATAATAAAGTTACAAAGAACAACCACAGATGAAGAACAAATACTAACAATGCAGAAATAAGGAAGACAAAAGTTGATAGAAAAATCCTACAAAACAAATTATATACCTGAATATCAAAGAAAAACACGAAAACCATTTCGTGATCTCAGCCATATGGCAAGAGGCAAGACTCTCGAGGCTAGAGCAATTGTCAACCAGCGCTCTCTACACAGTTGCTAAGAAAGTAATTTTAACGAACGACATCTCTCGAGAAGAGTGGCAACTAATCCACATTAAAAGGCAAATCATTGGGAATCATTGGAGTGCAAAATATAAGCTCCCCGTTTCAGAAACTGTTTGATTGTCAACAATTGAATGTAGAGGGCGCCTCCACAGTTGCAAAAGCTTAGCAATACTCTTTAGGAGCGCCATCTCTCGAGAAGAGAGGAAACTAATTCTTTCCGTAGAGTTTATTATTTTTTACATTATTATTTTCAGTTATAACAATAACTCCTATAGCCTAAAGCCTTCCTGGATAAATGAACTATTCAACACAAAAATAATTTTTCGAATCGAACCAGTAGTTCCTGAGATTAGCGCGTTCAAGCAAACAAACAAACTCTACAGCTTTATATTATTAGTATAGATTGGCGCCGCAGAGAGATAAATGTCGAATCTATTCGCCAAGCGCGCTAATACTCCCGAGGGGTTGCCATAGAACTTTTAAGTCCTCATTTCGCTAAGTTGGGCGTCGCAATATTGTTGTTTTGTTTTGTTTTCGTAATAGTAGTTCCCTTTAGTACTGAGCGGGTATATCCCCATTTCGTTGTTATGAAGATAATTCGTTAATAATTGTGTTACGTTGTCTATCGCCTCTTTGTTGAACACCATCGCTTCATTACAGTACATTTCATTTTGAAGCATCAAAATAAAATGTCTCGGCTAATAGATTCGCAATTTATCGCTCTACAGCGCCAACACTATCAGAATGAAAACTTGAGCTTTTTCGAAGCATTAAAAATAGTCTGAGCAATAATAAAGAAACAAAATATAAAATAAAATGATTAAAATCTTTTATTGCTACATCTTTTATCAATGGTCTGCAAATTGAAGCTTATATTTATTAATGCAGAGATGTCGAATTTGAACGCCATTGCTAATGAATGTCGACCTGACATGGCCGACTATTAGAAACGCAGAGCAATTCTATACCCAGTAGTCGGCCACCCCTTTATAGAACAATTAAACCAAAAAGCAAGTTTGTTATTTTTTCATTGAAACATTATGTTATATACTCCATTACAATAAAATATACTCAAATGAATAGTAAAATGAAAACAAGAAGAATACCATTTAAGGAAGATGTGTCCGCTTAACAAAAAAATAAGCAGAGTCGCAAACTAGGATGACGGGCACAGTATTTAAAACAAAGTGACTCAGTACTTATTCAAGAAAAGTACCCAAAACTTAATTGTCATTGGTTGATACTCGGGGATAGGTACAGTAATGTGTGAATGCTTCATATCCAATTTTGAATTAAAAATATACTATTTATGAGCAGATTTTATGTCATTGTGGCCGACTACTGGAGCACTTACCCTACACTCTTAAAACTGTGCCTCTGAAATAAGAGGCACATTTTGAATTTTTGTGCCTCTGAAAATTAAGCGGCACATTTAAAAAGAAAGGCACCGTTTGTGCCTCTGAAATTAAAAGGCACATACCGTGCCTTTGATTTTAGATTTCAGTGCCTTATATTTGAGGACGTTTGTGCCTCTGATTTTAGATTTCAGTGCCTTATATTTGAAAACGTCTGTGCCTCTGATTTTTGATTTCAGTGCCTTACATTTAAAAGGATTTGTGCCTCTTATAGGTTTATAATAATAATAATGGTTTATTAAGGAGAATTTCAAACGTTAGTTTATAGTAACTTCTTAATTTTTTACCCCAGTGCTTGCATGTTTTAAACTTTTTTTTAGGTTTTAATTCGTCATGACACATTAGTTAGACATATCAAAACAAAATGTTTCCCAAAGAATATAAAAATCTTGTGTATAATACTTTATTTCAAACATTTTCTGATTTGATTGTTGTATAAGCTCTTATTTTCGCTAATCTTGTCAACAGAACTGAAAATTGGACAAGATAAGAAAAAAAAATGCTATTAAGCTTCAGTTATTGCCATTGTACGACATAGCAAAAATAAGTACTTCATAACAAATTGTCAGTTTGATCCGGAAACAAAGGTAGTCTTACATGATTGAATTTATTCAATTTTAATTAAAAGGTAACTTTTTGAAAGACAATATTGAGAATAGGAACAAAACAAGGTATTTCAACTATTTTTAGTTTTAGTTGCTTTAGTATAAAATTTATTAAATGTAATAAATGGAAATGCTATAAAATATAGAGTGATTTTAACCTTTTATGCAAAATAGTATCTTTTTATGGAGAACAAACACTTGATGTTTTATAATGCTGTAGTTTCAAATTTAGTTATTACGTACAGGATAATAACCGATCATTCCATGCAATCTCGATAAAAATTGCAAGATTCCTTAAATCACTCCTAAACACATTTAAACTTCTGTTACAATTCAAAAACATCATAACAGTTTTTTATAACTACGAACATGTCATACGGATCCAAACAATGATTTAAATTGATCACTGAGTACTCGGCCTGCTAAAGAAAAATTGTTTGACGAACAAATTTCACTAAAAGTTGTATTTTTGTGCAATAAAATCTCATTAAAAGATAACAAGTTCAGTTAAAATCAACTGAATTTTACCATAATAAAGGTCACATGAAAATTGACTAAGTTAAAATTTATTAAATTTAATAAATAAATACTGCGATACAGAAAATTAGTGAATTTAAACTTTAATGCACAGAAGCAAAGTTTCTTTTATAAATATTTAGTTTTGAATCTGCAATTTCTACGAGAATAGTCTTTTTTTACTTATTTTTGCCGAAAAAAATCCTATTATATTTTAACAAGTTCAACAAATATATATTCAACTGAATCTTGTGAGAATTTATCAGATGCGTATTTGACGTGAGGCCGCCCTGGGCTTTTGAAACTGGCCGCCCCCCCCTCCCCCTTGAGGTGTTGAATTTCAAAGTTGTTTAAAAAAAAAAAAACTTTTTTTATTTACTTGACATAAAATGTATTTTCAAGGTAAACCGTGCAAATCTCGGCCACACAGCTAGTTAAACATGAAATTGGTTGGTTGTTAACAATCAGCCAATTGGTAAAAATTCGTCTTTTGGAAATCTCAACTTTTACTACTACAAATCTGCTCTTACATTATTATAAATCAACAACGAGGGAAACGAGAATATTTTGTTGGATCAATGTTAAGTCTATGGAACAGAATTCGTTTTAACGAGCAAGACCCGGTTTTAACGAACAATTTTTTCTGTCTTGCAGTCTTTTTTTCTCATCTTTCTAGTCTTATTCCTATCTTATCTTCTTTTCTTTTTTTCCCCTTGCGGTTCAATACTTTTGTATGAAAAATTCCACCAGCATTCCAGCGTTATTAAATAACGAACAGTATTTAATTCAATTAATTGATGTAATTCTCGCTGCCGATCAGCCCTGCTGTCTAAAAAAAAAAAAAAAAGGTCTTCACTTTGCATGGAAAAAGTGCCGCCCCCCCCCCCAATAGTGCCGCCCTGGGCAAAAGCCCATTAAACCCATACGTAAATACAGCACTGGAATTTATACTTTATCATGATGAAGTACTAAGAAATATTATCAAATTGAGTTAAAATTAATTTTAAACTTTAAAAAAAAATGCTAAATCATAACTTATTATTTTTTAAAAAATCCTACTATATTTTAAAAAGTAGTACAATAAATTTAAAGTCAACCGAATCTTGTGAGACAATATTTATCATAATAAAGCCCATGCAACTAAAAAATAATTACTTCTTTTGTCAATGGAGCTTTTTGCCGGAACAACAAACAGTATCAAATATCTAACATATTAAACCATTATGGCAAATGAAACTAAGATTTTAATTAAAATAACGCTGATAAATCATAATAGAAATAAATTGGACGAGCTATTTTACATACCTGTCGTAGCTCAAAATGTCGACATACAGCACAAAAAAGATCAGCAAAGGAGTCTGTAGATTTTAAAAAACACTAACACACTCTTTTGCTGCCCATTTTGTTATCGATGTTTCCATAGGAAGACGTTTGAAACAGCAGTTTATGCCTCGGCAATTAATAATGCATAATTGATGGACAGATAAATAAAATCTTCTTCTGATAGTAAGTGTTCAGAGCAAACCATAAAACGCTTATTCTGCACAAAATGCACCCGACTGACTTTTCATTTGCCGTTTCTTCAAACGATGAATCTTGCAAAGGAAAGGCATGGAACGATCAAATTTCTACACTACAACTTGATTTTCGTTCCCTATTCTTGCATCCGCATCAAACAACAATGCAATATATAAAACTATTTCTCTCAAACTAATAATATTGCTTGAAAACGATGAAAGAATACATTTAATCCTGAATTTTTGCGATAACGAACTTTCCGCCATCTCCAGCATTGAAAATAAACATACGGGCCACGTGATCAGATATAACCTCAAACCCAAAGCGTGAATAGACGATGTGCCGCTTAAAACTTGCGAAGTGGGAATTTAAAAGGCACGGCCGATTCAGTGTGCCTTTAAAAAGTTTTGCTTCCTGTCCGTGCCGTTCATCTCGTTGTGCTTTGTATGTATCAACGGCACCTAACGCTTTGTGCCTCTGATATGTAAGTAATATAAGGCACAATTCTCTTGTGCCTTACATATAAGCGGCACACTTTTAAGAGTGTATGTAACTTCAGAGACAAAAGAGCAGTTTGCCTGGAAAATGGCTCCAGTGTTTCAGTTTTGCGTATAGAGTTAAGCCTCGAAAATGGATTAAATTTGATTAATTAATATCTCCTGTGCTAATTAACGGAGAGAAACGTGCCAAAACTTTTCTTTTCAGAGAAAAAACCCTTTTCAGCGATATACACTGCTCGACATTGAAAATGCAACACCAAGAAGGAGTGGTCAGAAATTCATGCAAATTTTACCGTAGACGCACGTCACTGAGTTATGCAAATGATATGAAATGCGCAGCTCTCCGACGCACGTGAAGTAAGATATAAGAGAATGAAGTTGAAAAGTGGGCTATGTTCATGTTGGTTTTTCTGCCAGACTAATTATCGGAGAAATTTGGTTTTTGTCTCGAAGGATACGTGTGATAGGAGGAAATGCCACGCCGTCCTCAACGAAGACACTTCCAGCATATAGACGACTTTACAAGGGGTATGGTGATCGGACTGAGAAGGGGAGATTGGTCCATACGTCAAATTGCAGCTGATACACACATGGATGCAAGCACTGTGCATCGGCTGTGTCGGAGATGGTTGGAAAGAGGAAATGTAGCCACATTGAGGGGTGCAGGTGCAGCCAGAGTGACGTCAGACCGCTTGGATCGACGGATTCACCGACAAGCTGTGGCGGACCCGCAAGTCACTTGTACGTCGATTCTGCAGCACGTGCAAGGTACCCTGGATGTTCCTGTGTCGACCAGAACCATTTCCCGTCGACTGGTTGCACGTGGCCTGCAGTCACGGCGCCCGCTAAGAAGACTGCCATTGACCTCACAGCACAGACTCCAACGTTTGGAATGGTGCCGGACCAGAGCGACGTGGATGGCAGAATGGCAAACCGTAGTGTTCTCAGATGAATCCCGCTTCTGTTTGTCCAGCGATAGTCATCGCATACGTGTGTGGCTTCGACGTGGAGAAAGATCGAATCCGGCAGTAACTGTGGAACGCCCCACAGCGCGACAACGTGGCATAATGGTTTGGGGCGCTATTGCATACAATTCCGTATCACCTCTAGTTCGTATTCGGGGCACTATGACGGCCCAACGATATGTAGATAATGTACTGCGGCCGGTGGCAATCCCCTACCTTCAGGGTCTGCCAAATGCAATTTTTCAGCAGGATAACGCCCGGCCTCACAGTGCTCGAATCAGCCAACATGCTCTACGAGGTGTACAGATGCTTTCCTGGCCACCATACTCTCCTGACTTGTCACCAATCGAACATGTGTGGGACGTGATTACACGCCGTTTGCAGAACCTGTCACTGCCTCGCTCAGAGGACGAACTGTGGCAAATGGTTGAAAGGGAATGGAGTGCCATCTCTCAGGACACCATCCGCAGGCTTATTGACTCCATGCCTAGACGTGTTTCTTCGTGCATCGCGGTCCTACTTCTTACTGAGCCGACGCCGTCCTCGCTCTAAATTTTGCTTATTTATTTTGAAATAAATATCACTTATTGTTCCATGCTGTCTCTGTCTTCTTACCAAATTTCATCAATTTCTGACCACTCCTTCTTGGTGTTGCATTTTCAATGTCGAGCAGTATATAATGTTATGGGCTGGGGGAAAGTTTTCCCCCCTTAATTATCCCGGATACACCAAAAATGAGACTAATCAATTACTTTAAAAATAACTAATTCGAAATTTAGAATACGGCCTTCGAAGTGCATTTCACGGGGATACGTTCGAATTTTGTGCCAAGTTTCAGGTCTGTAGGTGCTGTGGGAGCTCCTGGCCATCGGCTACAAACATACATACAAACAAACAAACAGAGCCCGACATCTTTATATATATAGCATTTGACAGTTTTAAACTGGAACTTCTGCTACCAGTATTATACTGTTGTTTTTACAGTACAATACAGTTAGATTTTACGGCAATAAACTGTAAAAGTGCTAGTTTTACAGTTTATTACTGTGAAACATCAATTGCAACCTCGGCTGCCAGTATTATACTGTAAAAATAACAGTTCATTTTTTGCAGTGCAGGTTCGTTGAGGCTCTAGAATTCACTTAGGGTTTTTTTTTTGCAACACCCCCCCCCCCCTCCTTAGAGAGGATTTCCTTATAAAAATAAGGTTTAGGTCGGCGCATAGCGGTGATTTAATGCTCGGGAACTCACAAAAGGCTCCCCAGCGCACGGCAACCTGAATCTTATTTGTTTATCACTAAATATTTCCTTTGCTTGCATAAATATAATCGAGCAACTGCCGATTGTTGGTATGATGTTAGTACAATTTGATCATTTTCATTTTAGTTCGATCTTACCAGAAAGTTTTTTTTTATTTGTTTTAAGTAAGGATGTACCGATAAGCAAATTGGCCGATTACCGATTACCATTCAATCGGCTCTTGTTAATTGGCTGAGCCGATTAATGATGAGGATTATTGTTTTTAATACTACCAATTCTACAATCGCTGTTTTTTCTGTCTTATGCAATTCCGAGTTTAGAAATGGTAAGTAATTTATTTCTGAGAGAAGATTTTTTTTTTTTTCCATTTTCCTAATTTTCACAAAAAATTTGAAAATTTTGATCAAATTTCTTAGAACCAATTTTCATATTATTGTCAATAACACATTGTTAATTAGGTTACTTAGACATAAAAATTCAAAAAAAAAAGGGGGTGAGCACTCCAATTAAGGAGTACTTTTAATTTAAATTTTTTATTAATTATTAGCAATTTAATTCAAGCCTTTTATTCTTTGAAAACTAGAGGTTATCTAAAAGGAGAAAACTATCGCCCCATGAAAAATGTTGCAACATTTTCTATGTGTATATCTGTTCAAAGTATGAGAATTAATTTATTAAAACCCTTACATCAACTGAGGATTATTATTGCTGTTAATAAAATTATTTAGCATAGCTTCTTAGTGAAGGTATACTTTAAAGAATATAATGTGAAAAATATTTTTTTCAGCTGATTAATCGGTCCAATTTTGCCGATTGTTAATAATCGGCAAAGCGGCCGATTAATCAAAACTCCACACTTCACACACACTCCAGGATCCTCCGTACCTACCACAACGCGTGGTTTAACCGGGATAGGCCCCTGAAGAGCGCTCTGTTCTTTTTTTGAACCAGACTAAGTGCCGAGCAAACCTTTGGCTATGCACCTCCAGAGGTATCGTTTCACTTGGAGGACTTTGTGACCACAACATTTTTAACCCAGCCACCATTAATCAATCTTTGATCGGCTGGGATCGAACCCGGGACCCTTCGGTCACGAGTCCGGCGCCTTACCGATCAGGCTACCACGGCCCGATTAATCGGTGCATCCCTAGTTTTAAGTATTTTCGTTGCTCCAAACCAGATTTTCCCAAAGTGTGGTCCGTGGACCCCCGGGTGTTCGCGAGCTCATACCAGAGGATCTGCGGCGCTATCCCACTAAAACGTAAAACTTAATTAAAATTGAAGGGGCAAGTGTATAAAGGTGATATGTGACAATGTTTTAAATTTCTAGAAAAAGCTTTCGAAGAAATCAATTACTTAATCACCTTCATCTATGGTAAAAAGTGTGTTTTTTCAAAATTGTCACACATCACCTTTATCCACTTGCCCCTATACGACGAATAACAACATTTCAATTCTAAACGAAAGCACATTTTAAGAATAAGAAAGTTCTTGTTTACTATCAAGCAGGGCGCAGGAAACGCCTCGGAACCTTCGATTTTGACACATACTGTCGTCCGCGCTTAATCAGGTAACGGATAAACGAATACCCCGCTTATTCGAATAAAATATCTCGATTCCGATGCCATAAACGCAATGTTAAAGATCCCCGCTTAATCGAATACCCCGTTTAATCGAATAATATTTCTTGGCACCGACAGTATTCGTTTAAGCGGGGCCAACAGTACTTCCAATCCTCAAATAATATTTCGTACGGTATGTTATATTGCGGAATGGGATGGTATGTTATGTTTGACTGCGCAAAAATTGTTAAAATCCAATGCGGAATAGAACTTTCTGATCTCCTGACCACAAGCTGAATATTACTCCTAACAAGCGATATTTAGCTTTATTTTGGTTTCTAAAAAAAGTGTTAGATTTTCTTATTCTTTAAAAGTCAATGCGGGAAATAGAGATAAGTTAACACGCTACACATTTATGAATTTTGTGTGTATGAAACAAACGTGCATCATTTCGGGAAAAAAATTAAATGTGTAAAATCAACTTTTTATTTTACGCTCGAGAGATGCGGGGTCTGGACTTTGGGAACCTTTGCTCTAAACAGTGGGCACATGTGGTTCTTATACCAATTTTATATTGGCTGAAAATTTGGTATTTTCATTGATTTTTCTCAGAATTTACTCTCTAAGTGAGTTTGGAGCATATGCTGCACTCGAACGACAAGAATTTCTGTCACGTGGTTTTGAGTGTTCAAATTACATTGTTGAGGAGAGCATGATTTTAATACATATTTCAGTACGATATTTTTCAATTGAACAATAAAGTATCAGGGAAAGCATTGTTGTTTCGCGATACGAGCAAACCAAAGCAAAACTTTTACTGTTGGAACAACAATGCTGGCGTAATAAATTTCGATAGAACGTCACTCGGAGAAAAAATTTCTTGATTGAAATACTATCGTCAATCTCAGCTGATCTTAATTACAGGTAAGTTTTAATTCTTGTTAAATGCGGTGAATTTACTTCAAATACTGAAAAGTGGAGTGCTTTAGAAAGTATAGAAAACATATTCCCGATTTCTATTGCACGCTTTCTTTGTTTTTTTATTACAAACCCGATGCCCAATATGGACGCCTCATGTCAAAATTGAAAGTTCAGATTCACAAATTTGTAAAATATCTGTTAATGTAATTCTGTTCAAATAATAATTCAGATTAAATTAATGTTTGCTATGGTATTTTTAACCCTACAGTGTTAAAAAATGAATGTTCTTTTTACAGTATAATACAGCCCATTTTATAGTAAATTGCTAATTTTACAGTAATAAACTATGAAATTGCCAACTTATGCTAGGGAGGGGCAAGAAGGAGCACCCCCAATGGGAGGTCTCGGTGACCTCCCAAAAAGATAATTCTCCCAAGAGTTTTCAGAGGTCATTTACCTCATTCACCCCAATTCTCGTAGGTTACTGTGACCTCCCAAAAAGTTAAAATTCTCAGTCAAAAAAAGTGCCATTCTTGTAATATGACTCTGTGCAAAACTACTCCCTTTCTTGTTAAATCGTCAGATTTTATTTTAACTCATTGGATTCTTATTACAAATATTTCTTACTGCACTCAGTTGTTTTTGAAGTTTTGAAGCACACGTGCACCAACACCCCAACACGTAACCAGAAAAAGTATCAAAATAAAAAAATATTTGGCTAATAAGAAAAAAGTGGTCACAGTGACTTCCAATCAGAGTGCCGCTGGCTCTGATCAAGAGGGTGCAGTTGAAAGCCAGCGAAACATTCCCTTTAAATTTTAGAAATCGCCCTTTTCTGCCCCAACGAATAAACAGAAAGACTTTTGAAGCCTTCCATATCCTTCACATTCATTATTGTTCTTTACAGGAGGAGGGAAACATCAGCATGGCTAAAAATTATTCTTTTAACCGGGATTACTTCAAAAAATGTATTACTTTAACCGGGAAATTTAACACAGAAATGACTTACTACGGTTCGGTACATTGAAAATGTATTACATTAAGCGGGATATTCTATTAACCGATATCCCATTAAGCGGGTTCGACTGCATAAAAGTAATTCATATTTAGTACTTGTATTAATACTAAATGCTAAACTAATATTTAAAAGCGTGTTTTTTGTGATTATTTTTGTTTGAAAAGAAAATAGCACAAACTAAATAGGAGAACTTTGAATATATTATTAGAAATAAATCCATAATTTCAAAAAAAAAAAAAGTTCCTGGGCAATCAGATCCATTAGTAGAGAGAAAAATCCAGTTAACACTTGTTTGAAAAACACTTGTCGCACTAAATTGCTCCTCTTGGGGATGCATTTCTGATTTTTCCAACCCACCCCCAGCCCTGGGACTGTGCTAACATCGTAGGCTGCGGTGGCCGACTTCTCTGCGTACAAAGGGAAAATTTTCTAAAAGCATTTTTTCAGGAAAGAATCAATTGATATAAGACTGGCAGCCGAGATTTCAATTCAAAACTGCACGATACACAGTGAAAAACTGTAAAACTAGCAATTTTACAGTTTTTTGCTGTAAAGTTAGCAATTTTAGTTCTTGCTGTAAAGTTAGCAATTAAAGAGTTTACTGCCGTAAAATTTAGCAGTATTATACTGTGAAAACAACAGTATAATACGGGTAGCAGAGGTTCCAGTTTCAAACTAAAATGCAAGATACAGTGAACTCTCGCTTATACGCCAGCCCAAGGGACCAACAGAAAAAGGAGCATAAATGAGAGAGACGCATAAGTGAACAAGCCTATTTAAAGAACTAAAACGCTACATAGTTTCTAAGGAGAGAATGAATAAGAATATTTCTATAGAAAAGGGACATACTACCACGGTTTGGCAATGACTGTAACGTAATTACAATGATAAAGAGAAAACAAAAAGTCTGGCATACCTAATTACAAACTGTTCCTTATAAAACGATGCATAATCGATAATTGTCCCTCTCCGAACTCTAGTTCATGCCGAAAAAATGCCTTCCGTGAGCAATAAAGGCAAAAAATTAAAGAGGAAAGTAAAGAAAATTGCTTGTTTTTTAAAGAAAATATATTAATTTTTTTGCATTTTAGGGATAATTCGGTGCATAAGTGAAATAGTTATCTTTAGAGCGACGCATAAACGAACGATACTATCATTATTTTGCTATGGAATGTGCTGGGACCATTTAAAATCGTCGTATAAGTGAAAAAGGCGCATAAATGAGGCGGCGTATAAGTGAGAGTTCGCAGTAATAAACTGTAAAATTAGCAATTTTAGTTTATACTGTAAAATTAGCAATTTTAGTTTATTACTTTAAAATTGCCATTTTCACAATTTAGAACTGTAAAATTAGCAATTTTAGTTTATTACTTTAAAATTGCCATTTTCACAATTTAGAACTGTAAAATTAGCAATTCTACAGTTTAGTACCGTAAACTGGGGTTGATTCGGAACACTTTTCAGCTTTAATTGTAAAAAAAGTAGTTGAAAGATTTTTTTTTTAAATTGATTTTTCAGGCAAAAACTTCGTACTTGCTTTGCTTTTGATATTCCAAGCAAAAACAAATCATTTTGAACAGTTATTATTTATATATATATATATATATATATAGGAATTAAGGGCTTTCCGAATTACCCCGAGTCAATCGGAACGCATGTTATAATTTTTATTTTTTTCAATTTAACCTGTAATAGATCTCACAAACATGAGTAGTATTGATGGGGGAGAATAAGAACAGATAGTTAGTGTCAAATAAAAGTTTATTTTCAACACCAGTAAACGTTTTTGATTTGTCAAAATTCAAAATTATTTTGAATTTATGAAATATTAAAATTGCTTTTAAGAGCAAGAATCTGAGAAACTGTCACGCTTAGCATAATGAGGTGATTCAAGACATCTCAGATTTTTTCCGAAAATTTACCAAATGTTTATTATCTTATTCAAAGACCAAATTCAGAATGTTTTGTTCTAAAGTTGAGTTGTTTAGTTTTTATGGATCCCTAAAGGTGAAGGTGCTTCATCAAAAATTAAGCGGATTTTCAAGACATGGAAGTTGCTGTGAGCCAAAACTCTTACCAGAAACGGTTGAACTCCAATTTTCTTTTTGTATATGGAGTATAGAAGGTTGAAACTTTACAAAATGAATGTTAAATTTGTGGTAAGTTGTTACCGTAAGGTCAGTGAAGGCCCTCAAAACAAGGCATTTTTGACGTTTTTCAGCATTTTTGAGGTCCAAAAACAGCTTGTACATTTCAGTTGGCACGGCAAAAGTGGTATCGTTTGAAAGACCAGTGTAAGCACTTTAAAATGATGTATAAATAACCGAGGAAAGTTTAACGTACCGTAAAATGGGGTGTATAGGAACAGCGGGGTCAATCGGAACAAAACTTCCCGACCGTACAAAGAAATTCTTCATAAATAAACTATTGGGTATTTTTCGCCATGAATTTTTTTTTAGTAAGGTAAGATCATAGGAAGTAGGAAAAAATTACTTTTGTCAATCTGGCAACGCTATTGGCTTCTAAAGAGGGCTGCACGTGGAATGCTAGAAAACATCACATTTTCATAGACTGCAAAACTTCATATGCAAAAACAAACCTTCTTATATTTAAAAACTAAGAGTGGTATGTTTCAATTATACATTTATCTGAACAACAGAATACCGCATTAGAATTTGCATTTTTTCTAAATTGTGTCATAAAAATGAAGAATTCTGAAAAATGCCATAGAAAAAAAAATGCGGGGTGAATCGGAACACTTAGTTCTGTTGTTCCAATTCAAACTTATTTGAAGGAAACTGTTTGAAAAATCAAGATTCTAACCCCAATTCTTCTAATCAAGACAAGGACAAGGATTTATTACTGTTTATCCCTTCTCGTGAGCAACTAGATCTTAGAATGACAAACAGTTGCAGATTTCAAAAGATTTTTTCTCCAGGAGACTTTTTTTTACTGAAAATACGAGGGGGAAAGTCACAGACTTTATGTAGTAAAAATCCAGCACACAGACAGTGATGAATAAGCAGAAAAATCTTTCAGGACAATCCCCGAAACATAGAGATTTCAAGAAACTAAAGAAAAAGCAGAGTTCATCCCAGGAGATGTTATGAAAAAGCTTAAGCCAAGTCACAATTGCTAGTTTTAAGGACAAGTACATATTTGTGGACGACATGAGTGACTTCCATTCATGTTAAATCTTTGGATTTCAATTCAAAAGCATTTCTTAAAATTACTTTTCATTTTTCATAAGTTCAAAATTATTTTGAATTTTGACAAATTATACACGTTTACTGGTATTGAAATTATGCATTTATTTGACAGTAATTATCTGTTCTTATTCTCCCCCATCAATAGTACTCATGTTTGTGAGACCTATTACAGGTTAAATTGAAAAAAATAAAAATTTTAAAATGTGTTCCGATTGACCCCTATCAGCGGGGTGATTCGGAACACCCATAATTTCCTATAAATTTTAATAATAATTGTTCAAAATGCTTTGTCTTCGCTTGGAATATCAAAAGTAAAGCAAGACCGAAGTTTTTACCCAAAAAATCAAATTTTAGAAAAATCTTTTAACTGCTTTTTTTATAATCAAAGCTGAAAAGTGTTCCGATTAACCCCATTTTACGGTACTTTGAGTTGCGTAAGGCCGAAATATGAAAAATGTCATATTTTAGCGATATTCAAACGGTCATAACTTCCTCTGCCAACAACATATTGAAATATGTTTTTTGCCAATGTCATACTCTATTCTTTGTCTTAACAGAACAGTTGAGTCCTTTGAGGCGAAATGCTTAAATTTTTTTACAGGAACAACAGAACAAAGTGTTCCAATTCACCCCGCAATCATCCTTATCCTATGATATTATGAAGAACTTCTCATTTTTATGCCACAACTAAAATATGTTCTCTTCTAATGTGGTACTCTGTTGCTCAGATATATGCACAATTAAAAATTACTATTCTTAGAATTGAAATATAAAAGGGTCTGTAATTGCATACGAAGTTTTGCAGACCATGAAAACTTGATGTTTTTTAGCGTCCCGCTTGCAGCCCTGCACAGAAGCCAATAGTGTTGAAAGAATGACAAAAATATTTTTCTACTTCTTATTTTATTGAATTAAAAAAAAATTAACTGCCAAAAATACCCAACGGTATATTTGTGAAGAATTTCTTTGCATGATCAGGAATTTTTGTTCCGAATCTCCCCGCTGTTCCTACACACCCCGTTTTACGGTACTGTAAAAGTAGAAATTCTATAGTTAATCACTGTAAAATTAGCATTTTTTACAGTTTATTACTATAAAATTAGTTGTATTATACTGTAAAACGAGAGTCATTTTTTTAACTGTGCATTTCATTACCGCACATTTTGATGACTTGCCTAACACAATGTTTGAATGTTTGTTTTTTCACTTTTTCCAGAATTTAACAATGGGCTGCTGCTTCGCCAAACCGACCTATGCTGATGCACAAACGTAAGCTAGAACATTTCTCTCAAATATATATTTTTTAATTTCATTGAAAAGGTACTTTCTGAATCAAATATAAAGTTCTTTAGGTCCATCCATTTTCCAAGTATTTGCGCTCTTGTTTGAATTATTTGCCCGTACAATGTTGAAACTACAAGTGGCACGAGGCTCCCTTAATGAGGGTGAAACGTTGTAGCACAGGCGGCACCCCCCGGGGGGTACTCCTTGTGGCAACGTTAAAGGTGCCATTTGGCTCCATGTGCCACCCTATGGGTGCTCTATGGTACCCCATAGGCGTCACATGGCACACCAAGGGCGCCAAATGGCATCTTCAAAGGTGCCATAGGGAGTGAAGTCGCACTTTTCAGGGGGTGCCGCTGGGGCTCCAAAATTCACCCTTATTAAGGGAGCCTCGTGAAACCTGTAGTTTTAACAGTCTAGCGATGAGTCCGAACTCGATCAAGAGAGCAGAATATGTTGAACAATATTTAACATGAATTTTACGTGGCAAAAAACTTGGCCGGGTCTCACTGGTAGCACGACTTCTGAATCGACAATCCGTGTTGGTCATTTATCTTTTTTTTCAACTACCTTGTTAATATATTAAAAAAGTAATTGCAACTAAATTAATCACAATTAACTATTAATTGCACTTTCCAATTAATTTAATTGAATTATTGTACGTTAACAGTTTCTCACAATTAAAATAATTGAAAATTATTTTTAAATTTTTTTTGTGAAACAATGAATACTAAAAACTAGCTGCCAGGGCAGCTAGATTAGCTTCCTGCGGCATGCTGATGCATAACGTCCCCCCTCTCTAACTTTTACCTCATTCTGAAATTATATTATTTGATATAATTTAATGTTCATTCGATTTCAAGACATACCACGCACGTGGCCCGGCGTTGCACGGGCACTTCGTGCCCTGAAAGTAGTGAGAAAAAAAATTTAAAGAAATTACTCCCCGCCAAGGCGGCTCGCTTACAGGCGCTTCACGCCTTTACTTTTTCCTATATAAAAAAATCATTCGAATTATTGAGATGCTTCACGCCTTCAAGATGGTGAGGAAAGTTTCAGTAAGTTCAGGTCGCTCAAAGAAAAAAAGCAGACATAGATACTCAGTTTTTAATATAAGTAGATGGCTCTTCAACAAATAAATGTTTCAAAATATTACCAGTAGCTAGCGATAAAAATTCTACGTAAGTGGTCCGCTTATGAGTTTCGTGTTTGATTTAGTTAAGCCTTCATTGAAAATTCTCATTATCATTGTTATTATACTGTTTCATAGCAACGACGGTTTGCAAGAATGGATTTCATATTTAATCATTTATTAGGCTTAATCGCTTTAAACTTGACTACTTATTAATTGATATCTTCGCTAATTAAAATCGTATAATTATATCAATTGAAACAAAAGAAGCTTGAAAAATTACCTATCTATCGGTACCTGGTTCGACTTTCAGTTCATTGGCGTTCAGGAGAAAGAAGCGTGACATAGAAAGATAGAAAGATAGTTAGAAAGATAGTTAGAAAGAAAGATAGTGAGAAAGATACTCAGTTTTTAATATAAGTAGATTATATTTCTGTATCCATTCACTACGAAAAAGAAAGTGTTGTTTTTACAGTATAGCACTGGCAGCAGAGGTTAAAGTTTAAAACTGTAAAATGCACAGTGATAAACTGTACAATTAGCTATTTTAGCTTATTACTGTAAAACAGCAATTTTAGTTCATTGTGTAAAATTAGCAATTTTTACAGTTTATAACTCTAAAATTATCAATTTTTACAATTTATTGCTATAAAATTAGCTGTAAAAACAACATTCATTTTTTACAGTGATAGATTAAAATGGAGCGAGGCTACTCGATTGCAACTTAAGGTAAAAAATGGCACATTTAAGTAACCTTTAACCTTTTACTTTGAGACTGTACAAAGCGAATCATTGAGACATTTTTGATCAAAATACTTTTAACACAACGTTCGTACATTACATTTATGCACACACATGGACACATGTGAACATATGTGTGTTTATATTTCAAAAAGATTCTTGACATAAAAAATACATGATTCATCACTAACATGAAACGCTTCGCAAAAATTTCAAAAATAAAAGAGTTTTAAAAAAAAAAACATTTCGTTCGGTGTAAAGTGAAATGCAACGTTAAAGAAGCACAAATATGCAGGGATACTACAGACACGTGTTTCGGCCTTACGAGGAACGCCTTTTTCAATGCAAAAAAAAAAAAATGTGTGCTGATGGATGCACATATATTTTTCCGCTTTTGTCGGATGTCTGTGAATCCATAAGGTAAAATTTTTTTTTTGCATTGAAAAAGGCATTCCTTGTAACGCCAAAACACGTGTCTACAAGATCCCTGCGTATTTGTACTTCTTTAACGTTGTATTTTACTTTACATTTGTTGCACAAAGGTATTTATGTACTTCATTACGTTAGGTTTAGAAATTGCACAGGAATTAACCAAAAAAGTTGTATGAACAGAGCCTGATTACCACAGGGGCACGAGGGGCACAGGCCCCTCCTCTTAGATTTCAGGGGGCCCAAAATCCCCCTACTTTATTCAACGCCTCCTAAATACGAGATGCCTACTGTATATTTTACTATTAATGCTAAAAGCCTACTGTGCATGTCGACGTATATTTGTCTTTTAAAAATGGGATAGCATTATTTATTTCTTTTTTAAGTTTGATCTTTGCAAAAAACTTTTATTTTATGGTATTTCTTGTATTTTGTAACATTTTTTTTTACTCGTAACACGTAACTGACATCGGAGGGGGGGGGGGGGCACTGAAATAGAAATGTGCCCCATGTCCAATGTCAGAATGATCGGGCTTTGTGCATGAACTTTTTGTGTTTGCGTCTCTCACATGCGTTTTATTTCCCACAGACAAACCACTGAAATTCCTGCGCCAGTGCATCAAGCAGTCCAAGAGGTACGTAACAAATACTTCAGTTCATCATGTGTGTACATAGTACGTTTTTTCAATGACTAAAATATGTAAAAAAGTTTCGAATAAATGCTGATGATTTTCGAATTCAACAGAACTAAAAGTAAAAGCTGCTTCCCACGTAATGTAGTCTAAGAGCTAATAATGTTTTCAAGTGATTATTTTTCAAGTGATTATTTTAAGACGTCTGGCTCTTGAATTTACCTTTCCCTGTGCCCTTCCGAGCAGCATGCGGGGCATCTGGCGGCCGAGAGTGGTTGCGTTTTTCACTGCGCATCACATCTTTGATGGTAAAAGTAGTGATTTTTTAATCATTTTGGGGCAATGAGAAGCCTAAGCCTGTCGAAAGTATCTCATGTAGCATATCAATGGAAAGCTCTATTTTTTTCCTTTTTATTGGTATTTTTATTTTATTATAATTAAAAAAGTAGTTACAGTTATTTGCGTATAAAAACTTTTGGGGTTTTCCCCGCCCTTTTTAAGTTTTTTAACAGCTCTGTACAATTTTTGAAGCAGAGATCAAAAAATTGGCAGGATTACTCATCATATGCGTCCTTTACATCAAATTTTGTAAAAATCGGAACTAGAGAGGTCAAAAACTTTTTTTTGTGACTGATTTGACGTGGAATCGTCATAAAATGGCTTAAAAATCACTATTTTTCACAGATCAGGTGTGATGCGCAGTAAACAACACAACCACTGTCGGCCGCCAGACACAATGCATGCTGCTCGGAAGAGCAAGGAAAGGTAAATTTAAGAGCCAGAGGTCTTAAAATGTTTTTTTTTTTTTCGACGTTGTCAGCTCTAGGACTAATACATGGAGCACAATTGGTGGACCCTATTTTAAAAAATGGGACTTTGAAAGCTACTTCGCATATCAAAATAAGTGAATCATGAATGTGAGGAAAAATGCACCGAGTTTTCTTGTATGTGCTTGATGTTTAAGCCTTTTGTTACACGACAAACTTCTAATTTGTAAACCATATTGTTCCACACACTATAGGACTTTTTTTATTTTTTATTCTGTTAACCCATTTATGCCCAAGTTTTTTTAAACAATTTTTATTTCAATTTTTATCCGCCTAAAACTCTTTTTTGGAATGATTTACAAACATTTTAGGTGTAAAATAGTTCGCCGTTGCCATATTTATTACGTTATTCAACGTCCTGTTCATGGGATATTTTGCAGATATGTGAGCAAAATACGACCTTACTTGACTTTACCCTTGCAAAGTAACATTACAGAAGGCATCTGTGATCCATTTAAAGCAAATCATTAAAAAAAATAATTAATTTTATTAAAAAAAAAGCTCGCAAAAAGCACTTACTTTCTGCGGCTAGCCATGCTGGATCGTTGCTTGACTGATTTGTCTGAAAATAGTTGTCAACAAACAAACTCTTATGTCCAACTTGTGGTTCTATCTGATTTTCTCAAGAAGAAGGACTATTTAACTTGTGAAAAACAGCTTTAGTAAAAGGATATACGCATTACAGGTTTTTGTATGCACTAACTAACAAGCGTCTCGTTTTTAGGCTATTGGGCATAAATGGGTTAAAGTAAAAAACGAACTACATCACAGTTTTGTAGTGTGACAAAAGGTTCTACACTGCAAAAAGTAAGCTTGTTTTTACAGTATGACACTGAAAGCAGATGTTTCAGTTAACACTGTAAAATGCACAGTAATAAACCGTAAAACCAGCAATTTTACGATTTAATACTGTAAAACTAGCATTTCTATAGTTTATAACTGTAACCTTAGAAATTTTACAGCCTATTTCATAAAATTAGCTCGATTGTAATGCGAAAAAGAGTATAATACTGGCAGCAAAGGTTCCATTTTAAAATTGTAAAATGCACGGTAATAAACTAAAACTAAGAAATTTCGTTTATCACTGTAAAACTAGCAATTTTACTGTTTATTACTGTCAAATCAGCAAATTTTACGGTTAATTACTGTAAAGTTACTATAAAATGTATAGAAACGCTCTCCTGCAAAACTTCCGGAAGGTACGATTATGAAAATTGGTGCAAAATTCGTCCGGAAACTCATAGTTTGCATAACTTCGCCGAAATTTTTTATTTCGTCCTATTATTTTTCTTAATTTAATTAAAATTCGGTAATTAATAACTTATTACCCCCTGTTTTGTACTTCAAAGGAGTCTCTTTTTTAAATTGAAGTGAAGTGGTGGCTAAAATTAATACAACACGCCAGCGATGCAATAAATATTGCATTTAATTGTCTCAAGCGGTTAAAACGACAGGTTGCACATCGCGCCTTTGAGGGTGAAACGTTGTAGCATCGGCCGCACCCCCTCAACGGTGCCTATGGTATCCTTGAAGGCGCCATTTGGCTCCCCATGGTTGCCATAGGGTGCCAACTGGCACCTTAAAGGACGCCATAGGGAGCAAATTTGCACGTTTTAAGAGGTGTCGGTGGTGCTACAACGTTTCACCCTCAAAGGTGCGGTCGACAACCTGAATTGACTGAAGATCTATTTTCCGTGTTTAGTGTGAGTAGAATATCGACATAGACAGTAGGGGCGTGATGTGCGTATTATCGACTTAAACAAATGCGTTGCACACACACTGCAAACAATGAACTGTTGTTGTTATTTACAGTATAATACTGGCAGCCGAAGTTCTCATTTAAAACTGTAAAATGTACAGTAATAAACTGTAGAACCAGCAATTTTACAGCGTCGTTCTGTATAGTTAGCAGTTTTACAGATTATTACAGTACACTGTAAAAACTACGGGTGACGCAGGGGTGCCAATAAGAAAGCTTGGGTGAAAGCAAGGTGCCACGGGGTGCCACAGCGAATTTGAAATGCTCTTACCGCACTAAAAAGCCTCCCATCGGCACCCTTTGGGGTGAATGAAGCTTGCGCATGCTCAGTGAGACATCTCGCCGTACCAAAAGGCACCTTTGACAGAATGCGCCTGCGCGAGGTCTCATCATCATCATCAACCATTTGAATGGCGGACATCTTGTTTACGTCGACACGACAGAATTTTCGGTACAGTGTTTTCACAGTCTTGGATTTCACCTTGAGTTTATTACAAAAATGGATTAATTCTTCATATTAGTCTTCGAATTCTCACGTAAGTACATGCATTTGATAATAGTTCTAAGAATTTCCAACATATTTGTACAATCATTTCAAAGTGTACGAACGGAAATTTATCTCTGTGCAGCGAATCTCTTTTGCCGTGCAGATACAAACAAGCAGCAGAACGCGAAGGGAAGGAAAAAAAAAAGAAACTCTGAATGACTCTTTCTTTCTTTCTTATTTGTTTTTATCATACGTATATGTATATAGTGGAGGAGCAACTGGTCAAATTTTAATTTCCGTGCCCTTTTTGTGATACAATTATGACAGTTGGTTTTTCTGAAAGGTATTGTCACCAGGAATACGAATTCGGATGTTGCCACCCCCAAAAATAGTGCAGGGGGGCGTGAGGGGGGGGCCAAAGTTGCGTCACTAAAATAATTATATCTTCATCATTTCTTGGTTTATAACCAGTTTTAAAAGCTTAAAATGCTTAAATCCACTAAATAATAGCATTATAAAACATAAAAATCTGAATTCAAATTGCTGACACGTGTTTCGGAGCTATTAAGAGCTCCTTTCTCAATGTATAAGATGAGAGCTTATGAATGAAAATTCATCCAGCTAAAGATGTTTTTTTTCATTGAATAGAGGTGTCTTGTTATCAATCCTGTCATATAGTCAGTCGGGGTCGCCCCCCCCCCCCCCACGGAATCATATTAGGCACGTCTAGTTTCACAACCAAAAAATCTCGGACTGTTCTAAACTAGATGGGGCTTATTTGAACCCTCTTTCCTTATCAGATCATGATCAGACCCATGATAAACATCATTATGCTCGCATGATTCCACTTTATTTGGCAGAAATGCAAACTCTCTCAGAAACTAATCAAGAGTTGTATCACGAGTTTTCAAGAGGCAATTGGGTTGTGAACAGAAATGTGGTACCTTTCTGTGCTATAGGAGCAGACCATGCTCTAGAACATGTCAACCGTACAATGAAAGTGAGTGGAGGCTTAATTGGTATAACACGAATAGCATCGGCCAGAACGAGATTTTTCTTAATTGCACCTGCTATGGCTGTTCTTGCTGAAGAATGTAAATCAGCGGTAGGCATTGTCTCCAAACAACGCGCTAGACACCACGAAGATACAAAACCCTTTTTAGATAGACATGAGCATAATGTGAAAGTTCTTGTTGAGGTACTACACAGTCAAGGTAATGTATTTAAAGAAACATCAGCTGATCTCACTAATTTTATGACAAAGGCTGTCATGAATGATAGCATTAAGAAAGATATTTGCCATAGAAATGTCATTGGTCAGTCCGCTTGTGAACAGTTTGTGAAAACTCGAATACAAACTAATGAAACAAATATATGGCATAAAATGACAATGTTGAAGTTGAATACGTTTAAAAGTAATGGAAAACAACAAACGTAAAAATTCAAACAAAGGTACTGCAGCTAAAAGAAGACCGTGCATTGTTTGTGAGATTGATATTAGTTGCGAAATCTAGACCAACTGCAGATCTTAGGGATGCTATATCCAATTATGAGCTTTCGGTAGTGCCACGTGCACTTTTCACTCCTGAAGGCGACTTGCTCTTACCAACTAGCAAGAGTGGTCTTCTTGCTATTCTTGAATCTCTAATTCACAATCAAGAGCAGGGCCGTCGCTAGCTGAAATATCTGGGGGGGTGTTGAGAATTTGGCGGCCCTGGGCTCATCATATAGGCAGGGGCGCCCCCCCCCCCCCAATGCCGCCCTTGTCTCCGACTAAAGTTTGAAAAGAAAAAACTGCTGATAAATACGAGCCAATAAATAAATTTTGTGAACATAAAACGTAACAAAGTAAACTCCTATATTCATAGTAGGATTTGACCGAATTTTACCCTACGCTGTTTTAAACATGGGACTCCTTTTGTAGTCCATAAAACTTATGATACAGAACCTCATGTTTTTTTTTCTCTCTTTGCTGGCTTTTCTCTTTTTTCCTTTATGTATGGGTGTATGTTTTTTCATAAACTTTGAAAATGGATGGGCATTAAGAGAATGATGCAGTGACCACTTTAAATTGAGTATAAAATATGTGTAACTTCAGGGGGTTCGGGGGTTTCTTCCCCGAGAAATTTTTTTAAAAAGAGATTTAAAATTTAGCATTTTGAGTCCTTATGAGGAGTAATCAAGACTACAAAAATGTCAGGAGAAAAATATGCAAACAAAAACTTTTTAAAAATTTTACCTTCTTTTGCAAATTAAAATCAATCAAAATAGAAATTGATATAATTAATGTTTGATCATCGCTCCAACCCACCGACTAACACAACACTGTACTAAATGTAACATGATCAATCGGGAAAAAATACATTAAATAATTTGAATGAAATGGTGTAAAGACTTAGAAATCAGGAGAGTAACATCCCAGGAATTCGGAAAATTAATGGTTCATTTCATACACTTGATAAGAAGTAAAGTTGTAGCACTTTTCAGGGAGTTTTAAAGACATTAATTTTCAAAGACTATAGAAAAAATGTATGTTAGGCACTTTCCAGCAGCTCTTGTCCGTATAGATACATCAATTTGTTGTTCTCTTTCAATTATCAAGAGTTCAGAGGTGTCAGTTGCGAAAAGTAGTTTTGATTCAAGATAATATTTCTTTCTGAGTGAGCGGATATTTTAAAAACTGATTTGGAAATATTAAAAAATATTTGATCTTTCATAAAAACTGAAATTTTAATTGATGTTTGGCACTATAATTGAGAAAATACTGATCACTATAGATGAGCCCTTTTAGAATTTTCAAAAACCCAGCAAAAAATAATGTGCTGAAAAGCTTTTAATAATCTGCAGCAAATTTAACCATATTTGGAACAAGCTTCAAAAAACTTGCAGAATATTCGGAGAAAACTAAAAGAAAAAAAAAATTTGTGGATTTTCTGCGGATTATATTGAAGATAAAATGCAGATTTTTTTTTTCTTTCTTCTACAATTGTTCAGAAACTTTTTTAAAAAACTTCAAAAAAAAAAATTTTTTTTCTCATTTTCTGCGGCCTTTATATGCCGTGATTTCCATCAGTCAATATAATTTCCAAATATTTTATCCCGTGTGTCCCGATGAGAGAACACTGTAGTCTCCTAAACACATTTTTTATTCAGCAAATTTTCACTGATGATTTGGATTCGGCAGAAATTATCGCTTCATTTGGTGAGATGAGTATTTTTCTCCTTCCAAAAAACTATGTTCGGGGGCTCCACCAGAGTATCTTTGGCTCCACTGTCTCCTATCAACAATTTCGAAATCTTTACATGCTTAAAAAAACTGTCTAATATATTTTTTTCTTATGTCTCCGTTGATATTGTAGTTTCTCAAGATTCGTTTATTTTAATAATGTTGCAATAGCCAAAAATGATGTGTTGTGTTGAAGTGGATACCTTTAAATGCCACACTTAAATATCCCTACATTCATACTTTTCAAGATTCCAAGTTACAAAAAGAATGATATTTGTTAAATAGTTTTATACATTTTCTTTTCTTAAACAAAATTTTATTTTAGGTGTTCGAACGAAAATGCCGCCCTTAAAATTTACTGCCCCGGACAGGGGTACGGAATGTCCGCCGCTAGGGCTGCCCCTGCATATAGGGAGGGTGAGGGAGATAGCTTCCCCCGAGCTTTGAAAACTAATATTTTTTTACAAAGGTGGAAGGTGGACGCAATTTCTGTTTTTTTTTTTCCTATAAAATTAGCATTTAGTATACCCCCTCCTCAAAACCCCCCTCCTTGGAAAAATTCAAAATGACAAGCCTGAGTGGCTACAAACAGCTTTTGAGTTTTTGAGCACATGCTTAAAACTTTAAATTAATATGCAGAACTATTTATACAAACACCATATAAATGTTAAATGTCAAAAAATATTAACAAACAATAAATAATAATAGTAAGCATTTATTTGTTAAAATCTTAGCCTTTGGCAATCTGCTCTGTGCCGGGCATATTCTAAACGATTCATGAGGTACCTTTTTCTTCTTCCCGTGTTTTGCGGTGATTGTCCCTTGAACATTCATATGCTATTCAGTTTTGTGGGAAACGCAGATAAAGTTCAACTGCTTTAAAATGTTCTGGATACGCAGATCCAATTAATTACCATTAAAAAAAATTTCCGTATAAATATGAGTATTTTTCTTTTTTTCTCCTCCCTCTTTTCTTTTTTTAAATTGCAAGTTGAAAATCCAGTTTATTCAACAAAAAAGTAACAAAAAAAAAAACTATTGAAAAGAGACAAAATTTTTTATCTTCTACTTAGTTTTTTAAAAATACATTTCACAAATTTTATTGGTTAAAAAAATTATCATTTAAAATTGACAGCGCCTGTGCTTCAATGCAGCCCATTTGCTTGCTAAACTCTTTAAATTTATGGCGTCCGTAATATCTTTCTCACATGCCAGCAGTACTAGAGAGTCTAAACGCTGATCTCCCATTGTACTCCTCAAAACATTTTTGATGAATTTCAGTTTACTGAAGGTCTTTCATTGGTAGCAACTGTTACCGGAGAAGTAAATCCAAGTCGACACGCGCGGTAAAAAAAAATTCGTTCGGTTCCAACACAAAGTTAAAAGTGATAAATTTTCTTTTTACTTCTCTTCAGTTTAAACATTGCACTATTTTTCGATAATGGTATTTTGTGTAATTTTCTTTAATTTAAATTCATTTAAAATATAAAATTTTGCGGCCTCTGCATATTATCTTTTTTTCCCTTTTAATTATTGCATCGATCATTCATTTTAATTTATTTAATCTATAAAATTTGGCGGCCCTCAGCATGTATTCTTTTTTTTTTCATATTGCATCGATCTTGTTGAATTATGTATATATAATTTGATTTATGTTTTATTAATTTAACTAATTTTAGTTACAAAGGTTCGCGCACCTTTTAATGCTCTCGCATATATTTATACAGTATTTTTTTTTTTTCCAAACTGGGCAGGGCGACCTATAGTTTTCCGTTTACATGACCCCATGAACGAGAAAATTTCGTATTTTTCGCAACGAATATTACTGTGAAGGAGTCTTAACTATTTTTCGCGGCCCCAATTATGTATTTTTGATAAGTAATAATTGGGGCCGCGGAAAATACAGGACATTTTTAGAAATTCAGGTTTACTGATATTCTTAATAATGTTTGAATTATTCCGCTTCTCTTTTAAATTTCCTTTAAAGTCCTGAAATATTTTTCTAAAATTTCATTTTAATGATAAAATAAAATCGGCGGCCCCTTTCTTCAGAAAAGTGGGGGGGTGTAGCACCCCCCCACACCCCCCCTTGCCGACGGCCCTGCACCCAGTAGGGTGCTGAGATTTCACCCTTGGCTTGGGTGAAAAACTGGCACCCTCAATTCAACGAGCAGCGCGGTGAAAGATGGAACCGTATAGGAGAGCATAATGGCACCCTCACTGTTCACTATTGCAGATCCCCCCTGTGCTGTGTGCGTTTTTGTTTTTCAATTGTGTTTACTTTTATTTATTGCTTTTATTCACAAAGTCTTGGTACATTTTCACCTTGAATTCCGATTTGAAAATGATCGAAACTTGTAATTTAAGGCATTTTCTCACAGTTCAGACTTTCCAACATATTTTAAAAGAATTCGTGACTTGAATTAAACTGAGTAGTTTTAAAATGCTATTGACATTTACTGCAGCATTATCTGTACCGAAAATGAAGAGGGAAGGTATTTTATGGATCCCTTTCAAAAACAATCAAAAATATTCAGTTGTATTATTCTATCAATAAAAAATTGAATCGCTTCATTAACTTATAAAATTTTAATCAAGGGTAACAACATATTAATAAGTATGTATAGTTCGACATTTAAATATCTTTATGGAATAAAATATATCGGGTATTTGAAAAGCAGTGTTTGTTAAACGTCAAGTTTCTCGACAGATTAAAAATCGAAATATATTTTAAGGATCAATTCAACTGATGGAACAAAAAAAGTAAGCTCTGGCAATAACGAACTCAGCATTTGTTATCAATAACGCCAACGAAAGATATTAGCGACAGCACGAAATGCATGGCATTAAAATAGCATATTAGTCTGGGAGCAACTGGTTTTCCGTGCCCTTTTTGTGATACAATTATGACATTTGGTTTTTCTGAAAGGTATTGGCACCAGGAATACGAATTCGGATGTTGCCACCCCCAAAAATAGTGCAGGGGGGCGTGAGGGGGGCCAAAGTTTCTTTACTAAAATAATTATATGTTCATTATTTCATGGCAAACAATCAGTTTTCAAAGCGTAAAATGCTTAAATCCACTTAATAATAACATTATAATGCATAAAAAGCTGAATTCAAATTACTGACACGTGTTTCGGAGCTATTAAGAGCTCCTTTTTCAGTGTATAAGATGAAAGCTTATGAATGAAAATTCATCCGGCTGAAGGTGTTTTTTTCATTGAATAGAGGTGCCTTGTTACCAAAACCATCATTTGGACAACCAAGGGGGGGAGGGGGTGCCCCCCCCCTTTAGAAGCAAAATGCAAATGCACATTTGTGTTCGGATTTTTCCTTCAACACATAGTATACATTGAATTTGCACTTTTGCCCGGAACTGTAATCGCCCCCCCTTGGGGGGAAGGGGGGTTGAATAATTAATACTTTTATTTATTTATTTTTTTGATCAGGGAGAGGGGTTCAATTGTCCCCGCAAATATGATAACTTGTTCCTCTTAAATAGCAATTTCTTTCGTCATTTTTCGCCCACCACAATTTTTTGTAGCTTAAAGCACTGCTATAAATATTCAGTTGCATTTATGTGCAAATAAAATAGTTAAACAAAAACATGAAAGTAGAACTATAATTACAAATAACAGCACATACGCATTCATTTGAAAGAAAATGTAACAGATAAATTTAAATCAACCCATGAATTTATTTTTCATATTCTTGATTGTTTCAAAAAGACATTGCTAGGAAGAATTTTAAAACAATAAGTCAAATAATAATAATGCATAATACGAATTAAAAATCAGTTTCATTATCAGATTCATCTGAACTGCTCTCCTCATACCAGTTAAAACAGTGATTTCCATCATCTACATCCAAGCATTCACACATGTCCGTGCATGGAAATCCGTTACGTCTGCATTTGCACAGCAGTGTAGAACATTTACTTTTTTTGCATGAGCATTTTACAAGTTCTAGAATCGCCTTGTGGAGCAGGTTCCATTCTGGTCATCAGGGGAACAAATCTGTTGCCTTGCATTTCCCAACCATAACCAGCATCTGGCTGTGGAATGTTGGGACGTGCAATGACATCATTTTGCCATATCATGGCCTGATAATGGGCTCTCATGATGGCATAGCGAAGAGCTGATTGGGTTGGTGGCATCTTCTCTGATTCGGCAATTTTCTTTTGAAATAACATGTACCGAACGGAGCCAACATCTGATTTAGAACAATTTGGCAGGTACATTTTGCAAACAAATTGTTCTAATGCGCGAAAAATATCTACAGATGGTGCAGAATTAATTCCTAAATTTGCAAAAGCTTGCAAAATATTGTTATCAGACTGCTGCAAGGCTTTCCAACAGGAGAGTTTACCTTTTCCAGCAAACGCTCCTGTAGTGTCGCATCCAGTAAATGCATGAAAACCAGGCAAAGCTTTTACCTTTTCTTCTCCTAAAGCATTATATATTGGTTTGAGAGCAATCTGTCTCTTTCTTTTACCGCTCCCTACTATGCACGAGGTTCTGGAGCATAGCATGGGGTATCGCCGAAGAGTCAATACAACAACATCTGTATCTGGAGAGTAAATATGAATAGTAGAGGCACCTCGTGAAGTTGCATCAGCAGCGTGTAATATTAATTTTGTGTCAGCTTCCTCGTGTGTGCTGCGTAGGTGCTGTACTGAGATATGAGTTGCTGCCGCTTCATCTCGCCAGGCCACAATAATAGGTAATTTCATCTCTGAAAACCGACAAAGAAATTTATTCGCTAAATAGGCGGTTAACTTTTCTTTATTTTGCACACTTGATAGCAAACTTTTCATCGTTATGTTCTTTATAATTGTATGGTCTGTGATATGGGGATAAGTGATAGTCTCACTTAATGCACAAAGTTTTTGCCGGGTTGTACTTCTTAATGAGAAAGGAATATCATACCTATCAAAGACAACTTGCACTTCATCGTAGGAGTTATAATATTCTTGTAATTTTTTAAGAAAGTGATTTGCCAAATCTTCACAGCTATGCACATGATGTGGCTTATTAAGGCTTTGAAGAAATGCCATTCCGTCGATAATTGCTACTCGTATATGGTTGGGCGTTACGGGGTCTTCGGGCTCTTGATCAGGGCCGTCGGCAAGGGGGGGTGTGGGGGGGTGCTACACCCCCCCACTTTTCTGAAGAAAGGTGCCGCCGATTTTATTTTATCATTAAAATGAAATTTTAGAAAAATATTTCAGGACTTTAAAGGAAATTTAAAAGAGAAGCGGAATAATTCAAACATTATTAAGAATATCAGTAAACCTGAATTTCTAAAAATGTCCTGTATTTTCCGCGGCCCCAATTATTACTTATCAAAAATACATAATTGGGGCCGCGAAAAATAGTTAAGACTCCTTCACAGCAATATTCGTTGCGAAAAATACGAAATTTTCTCGTTCATGGGGTCATGTAAACGGAAAACTATAGGTCGCCCTGCCCAGTTTGGAAAAAAAAAATACTGTATAAATATATGCGAGAGCATTAAAAGGTGCGCGAACCTTTGTAACTAAAATTAGTTAAATTAATAAAACATAAATCAAATTATATATACATAATTCAACAAGATCGATGCAATATGAAAAAAAAAAGAATACATGCTGAGGGCCGCCAAATTTTATAGATTAAATAAATTAAAATGAATGATCGATGCAATAATTAAAAGGGAAAAAAAGATAATATGCAGAGGCCGCCAAATTTTATATTTTAAATGAATTTAAATTAAAGAAAATTACACAAAATACCATTATCGAAAAATAGTGCAATGTTTAAACTGAAGATAAGTAAAAAGAAAATTTATCACTTTTAACTTTGTGTTGGAACCGAACGAATTTTTTTTTACCGCGCGTGTCGGCTTGGATTTACTTCTCCGGTAACAGTTGCTACCAATGAAAGACCTTCAGTAAACTGAAATTCATCAAAAATGTTTTGAGGAGTACAATGGGAGATCAGCGTTTAGACTCTCTAGTACTGCTGGCATGTGAGAAAGATATTACGGACGCCATAAATTTAAAGAGTTTAGCAAGCAAATGGGCTGCATTGAAGCACAGGCGCTGTCAATTTTAAATGATAATTTTTTTAACCAATAAAATTTGTGAAATGTATTTTTAAAAAACTAAGGAGAAGATAAAAAATTTTGTCTCTTTTCAATAGTTTTTTTTTTTTTTTTTGTTACTTTTTTGTTGAACAAACTGGATTTTCAACTTGCAATTTAAAAAAAGAAAAGAGGAAGGAGAAAAAAAGAAAAATACTCATATTTATCGGGAAATTTTTTTTAATGGTAATTAATTGGATCTGCGTATCCAGAACATTTTAAAGCAGTTGAACTTTATCTGCGTTTCCCACAAAACTTAATAGCATATGAATGTTCAAGGGACAATCACCGCAAAACACGGGAAGAAGAAAAAGGTACCTCATGAATCGTTTAGAATATGCCCGGCACAGAGCAGATTGCCAAAGGCTAAGACTTTAACAAATAAATGCTTACTATTATTATTTATTGTTTGTTAATATTTTTTGACATTTAACATTTATATGGTGTTTGTATAAATAGTTCTGCATATTAATTTAAAGTTTTAAGCATGTGCTCAAAAACTCAAAAGCTGTTTGTAGCCACTCAGGCTTGTCATTTTGAATTTTTCCATGTGCGTGGGAGGAGGGGGTATACTAAATGCTAATTTTATAGGAAAAAATAAAAAAAAAAACAGAAATTGCGTCCACCTTCCACCTTTGTAAAAAAATATTAGTTTTCAAAGCTCGGGGGAAGCTATCTCCCTCACCCTCCCTATATGCAGGGGCAGCCCTAGCGGCGGACATTCCGTACCCCTGTCCGGGGCAGTAAATCTTAAGGGCGGCATTTTGGTTCGAACACCTAAAATAAAATTTTGTTTAAGAAAAGAAAATGTATAAAACTATTTAACAAATATCATTCTTTTTGTAACTTGGAATCTTGAAAAGTATGAATGTAGGGATATTTAAGTGTGGCATTTAAAGGTATCCACTTCAACACAACACATCATTTTTGGCTATTGCAACATTACTTATTAAAATAAACGAATCTTGAGAAACTACAATATCAACGGAGACATAAGAAAAAAATATATTAGACAGTTTTTTTAAGCATGTAAAGATTTCGAAATTGTTGATAGGAGACAGTGGAGCCAAAGATACTCTGGTGGAGCCCCCGAACATAGTTTTTTGGAAGGAGAAAAATACTCATCTCACCAAATGAAGCGATAATTTCTGCCGAATCCAAATCATCAGTGAAAATTTGCTGAATAAAAAATGTTTTTAGGAGACTACAGTGTTCTCTCATCGGGACACACGGGATAAAATATTTGGAAATTATATTGACTGATGGAAATCACGGCATATAAATGCCGCAGAAAATGAGAAAAAAAAATTTTTTTTTTGAAGTTTTTTTAAAAAGTTTCTGAACAATTGTAGAAGAAAGAAAAAAAAAATATCTGCATTTTATCTTCAATATAATCCGCAGAAAATCCACAAATTTTTTTTTTCTTTTAGTTTTCTCCGAATATTCTGCAAGTTTTTTGAAGCTTGTTCCAAATATGGTTAAATTTGCTGCAGATTATTAAAAGCTTTTCAGCACATTATTTTTTGCTGGGTTTTTGAAAATTCTAAAAGGGCTCATCTATAGTGATCAGTATTTTCTCAATTATAGTGCCAAACATCAATTAAAATTTCAGTTTTTATGAAAGATCAAATATTTTTTAATATTTCCAAATCAGTTTTTAAAATATCCGCTCACTCAGAAAGAAATATTATCTTGAATCAAAACTACTTTTCGCAACTGACACCTCTGAACTCTTGATAATTGAAAGAGAACAACAAATTGATGTATCTATACTGACAAGAGCGGCTGGAAAGTGCCTAACATACATTTTTTCTATAGTCTTTGAAAATTAATGTCTTTAAAACTCCCTGAAAAGTGCTACAACTTTACTTCTTATCAAGTGTATGAAATGAACCATTAATTTTCCGAATTCCTGGGATGTTACTCTCCTGATTTCTAAGTCTTTACACCATTTCATTCAAATTATTTAATGTATTTTTTCCCGATCGATCATGTTACATTTAGTACAGTGTCGTGTTAGTCGGTGGGTTGGAGCGATGATCAAACATTAACTATATACCGAAAGCCGATGTGAGCAAGAGACGGTGTGTTTTCTTTTCCCCCCCAAGCTCTTTTCTCTGTCGATTAATGTCAACGACTTGCTGAATCGTAAGCAAGAGCAATTTCTATTTTGATTGATTTTAATTTGCAAAAGAAGGTAAAATTTTTAAAAAGTTTTTGTTTGCATATTTTTCTCCTGACATTTTTGTAGTCTTGATTACTCCTCATAAGGCCTCAAAATGCTAAATTTTAGATCTCTTTTTAAAAAAATTTCTCGGGGAAGAAACCCCCGAACCCCCTGAAGTTACACATATTTTATACTCAATTTAAAGTGGTCACTGCATCATTCTCTTAATGCCCATCCATCTTCAAAGTTTATGAAAAAACATACACACATACATAAAGGAAAAAAGAGAAAAGCCAGCAAAGAGAGAAAAAAAAACATGAGGTTCTGTATCATAAGTTTTATGGACTACAAAAGGAGTCCCATGTTTAAAACAGCGTAGGGTAAAATTCGGTCAAATCCTACTATGAATATAGGAGTTTACTTTGTTACGTTTTATGTTCACAAAATTTATTTATTGGCTCGTATTTATCAGCAGTTTTTTCTTTTCAAACTTTAGTCGGAGACAAGGGCGGCATTGGGGGGGGGGGGGCGCCCCTGCCTATATGATGAGCCCAGGGCCGCCAAATTCTCAACACCCCCCCAGATATTTCAGCTAGCGACGGCCCTGACTGGGTGCCGCTCCTGTTACAAGCGTTTCACCCCGGAAAGGTGCCAATTGCAACCATTAGTTTTAACAGTGTAAAATTTAGCTGCATTATGATGTAAAAACAAAAGTAAAATACTGGCAGCAGAGGTTCCAGTTTTTAACTGTAAAACGCATGGCAAAAAGCTGTAAAATTAGCAATTTTACAGTTTACTTTTGTAATATTAGCCGTTTTTACAGTCTATTACCCTAAAATTAGCTGTATTATGCTGTAAAAACGACAATCATTTTTTACAGTGCAGCGCTTAATCATTATAAGAGGCATGCTTGATCCAAGGCGCTCATTGCAGTTTTCGTTGCAGGTTCCTGTCTGCTTTGGACTCTTCGATCACGGGCATCATAATCCTTACCAAGTACGTTACGAATTTCTGGTTTGAACTACAGTAGAACCTCTTTTAAAGGACACCTCCGAATAAGAGGCACCTCTATTCAGGCCCGTCATTTAGGGGCAGGGGGGGGGTCAGTTTCCCCTCCCTGACTTTGAGAAATCAATGTATTTATATAATAGTGGGTGTGGTTTTGTTGTTTTCTGGAGAAATTGTATTGTGTTTTTACCCCCCCCCCCCACCTGGAAAAAACTTGAAATGACGTCCCTGCCTCTATTTACGTGACTTTTTCTGGTCTCAGTCTCTTTTGATAGGGGCCTCCATGTATTTAATAGTACTGGCCTCATAATAGTTGGGGCCTCCCTATTAAAGGGTCCTCCTTCAATAGGGGAGGCAATGAATAGGGGGATCCCTGTATTTACCTCTCAATAAGGGTCGCTCTATTTAAGAGACAGCTGCACAGAAAAGTTATAAAACTTAATGAATAAATGCATGAGAAATATTGAATTCATAGAAGGTCGAGTTTTTTTTTTTCCCGGAAAAAAATTAACTGGTAAAAGATTGCCTGACATTGACATTCAAAGAAGCAAATACCGTAAAATGGGGTGTATAGGAACAGCGGGGTCAATCGGAACAAAACTTCCAGACCGTACAAAGAAATTCTTCATAAATATACTATTGGGTATTTTTTGCCATTAATTTTTTTTTAGAAAGGTAAGATCATTGGAAGTAGGAAAAAATTACTTTTGTCAATCTGGCAACGCTACTGGCTTCTAAGGAGGGCTGTACGTGGAATGCTAGAAAACATCACATTTTCATAGACTGCAAAACTTCATATGCAAGAACAAACCTTCTTATATTTTAAACCTAAGAGTGGTATGTTTCAATTATACATGTATCTGAACAACAGAATACCACATTAGAATTTACATTTTTTATAAATTGTGTCATAAAAGTGAGGAATTCTGAAAAATGCCATAGGAAAAAGAAATGCGGGGTGAATCGGAACAATTTGTTCTGTTGTTCCAATTCAAACTTATTTGAAGGAAACTGTTTGAAAAATAAAGATTCTAATCCCAATTCCTCTAATCAAGACAAGGACAAGGATTTATTACTGTTTATACCTTCTCGTGAGCAACTAGATCTTAGAATGACAAAAAGTTGCAGATTTCATAAGATTTTTTCTCCAGGAGACTTCTTTTTATTTAAAATACGAGGGAGAAAGTCATATAGACTTTATATAGCAAAAGCCAAGCACACAGACAGTGATGAATAAGCAAAAAAATCTTTCAGGACAATCCCCCAAACCCAGAGATTTTAAGAAACTAAAGAAAAGGCAGAGATCATCCCAGAAGATGCTATGAAAAAACTTAAGCCAAGTCACAATTGCTAGTTTTAAGGACAAGTACATATTTGTGGACGACATGAGTGACTTCCATTCGTGTTAAATCTTTGTATTTCAATTCAAAAGCATTTCTTAAAATTACTTTTCATTTTTCATAAGTTCAAAATTATTTTGAATTTTGTCAAATTATAAACGTTTACTGGTATAGAAATAATACTTTTATTTGACAGTAATTACATGTTCTTGTTCTCCCCCATCAATATTACTCATGTTTGTGAGACCTATTACAGGTTTCATGGAAAAAAATAGAAATTTTAACATGTGTTCCGATTGACCCCTATAAGCGGGGTGATTCGGAACACCCATAATTTCCTATATATTTTAATAATAACTGTTCAAAATGTTTTGTGTTTGCTTGGAATAGCAAAAGTAAAGCAAGACCGAAGTTTTTACCCAGAAAATCAAATTGAAAAAAAATCTTTTAACTGCTTTTTTTACAATCAAAGCTGAAAAGTGTTCCGATTAACCCCATTTTACGGTATGTATTTTAAAATTCTTTCTGAGATTTTACAGCTATATTTTTTTCCATTTATTCATACGCGTTCAGCTTCGACGGAGAGTGCAGACGAGAGACTTTTTACGCAAAAATATTAAATGTGAAACCACTCCGTTACTTACATTGTATTGCATGGTAACTTACATGACATAAAGCAAATCCACGCAACAAATGACTTCAAATTAATTTCTATAAATTTCAAAACTTTGATCTTACGCAATTTTTCAAATAATTTATATGTTTAATTAGAATAATTCTGAATTTTATCTAGTATATTTGAAACATATATTCAATAAGTCTTAAATGTAAATAGTTTACATTTATTATGATGCCATACTGTATTAAGATTGAGTACACGGTACTATATGCATCCATTCATACACCTCCGAATAAGGGACAAAAAATCCAGTCCCGCTAGTGTCCCGTATTGAGAGGTTCTACTTTTTTTTTATAATCTTGTAATATTGAAAAAAACTCGGAGTGTTTAGTTCGTAAAATACAACCCAGTTAGCCTACTCAGTCCTGATGCCGACTGTAAGAAGCGCTCAGAGAAAATACCGCCAAAGTAAATAAAACGCGTCCCTGTCGCCCAGTATTAGGTACTTGTTAGTGGATGACCAGTACCGAAGAAAAGGTACTTCATTGTCAGACCTTTCATCGTAGCTTCTTTACAGTTGCATGAAAATAGCATTTTCTGAAAAAAAAAAAGAAAATGACATAAATCGTGAAAGTGCTGACATCGGAAAGAGCCTTATTTTTTATTTTTTTAATGTCTAAAACCATTACACTGTCAAAATTAGACATTGTTTTTACAGTATAATACAGCTAAGTTTACAGTAATGAAACTGCTAATCTTACAATAGTAAACTGTAAAATGACTAGTTTTACGGTAATAAACTGTAAAATAGCTAGTTTTTCTGTAAAAAACTGTAAAAATAGCAGTTTTACAGTTTATTACTGCAAACTAGCAATTTTACTTTATTACTGAAAACTGGCAATTTTACAGTTTACTACTATAAACTAGCAATTTTACAGTTTATTAATGTAAACTAGCAATTTTACAGTTTATTACTGTAAACTAGCATTTTTACAGTTTATTATTGTAAACTAGCCATTTTGCAGTCTACTGCAGAAAAATTAGCAATTTTGCAGTCTACTACTGTAAAATTAGCTGTATTATACCGTAAAAACAACATCTAGTTTTTACAGTGAAGCACATGATACAAGGGTCAAATAATGGTGATTATTAAATGCAGTTATTCCAAGTTCTTGTATAATTTTTGGAGACAAGATGAGTGAACATGTAAGAGTCTTAAAAATATTTCTTTATCCGAGACATTAACAATGCATTTTTTTCAGATGCCCGTCATTCGTGTGTACAGCGTCCCATACGAATGGAACTAAATCAAAGTTTTAAAAGTAAGTAGTATATATTTGTTGTCATGTTCATCTTAGGCAGAGTAATACTACGAAGATTTCCACACTGTAACAAACAAACTGTTGGTTTTACAGCATAATACTGGCAGCAGATGTTAAAGTTTAAAACTGTAAAATGCACAGTAAAATTTATTTAGCTCTAAAATACGCTGTAAAATTTATCAATTGTACAGTTTATTACTGTAAAGCAGCAATTTTACAGTTTATTAGTGTAATTTAACAGTTTTTACAGTTTGTTATTATTGAACGTTACATGCATTTTTTAAGTTCACACACTTTTTAATGAAGCAAAAAATAGAAATAAAAAGGCGCAATCAAGGTAAAATTTAGTTTATGCATTAAAAATAATGATTTTAGTGCGAGCTTACAATATAACTGTAGATTTATTTACAACTCTCACAGAACCTTGAAACAAATGATTTTTGCAAGTGAATTGCAAGCACTCATGACATTTTTCGGTATATTTTCTGTCCTGTTCCCTTGGACAAAAGTTGCAACGTCCTTTTTTTTTTTTTGGCATTCTAGGGTAGTGACCCCAAAGGCTTTGTGTGCAAAAAAATGCAATTCCGAAAAAATAAAATAACATGACTGCATTATCTATACGTATAAAAATGGATGTATGTATATATGTGTGTTTGTTCCTTGTACAAATCCAGTTTTCGTCGAATTGTCACCAAACTTGGCACAAAGGTTCCTTGATGCACTAGAGTTCACATAGGCAGGGTTTGAAATTTTAAAAAAATCCAAAAAGCTCAAAATTCAAATTTTTTGTTTTAAGACGGCAATTTCTTTCAATTTTAAACAGATAGAGTAATAGAGATAAGCTTTTAAGCATACACATTGATAACATTTAACACATTTTAACATGAGTATTTTCCAACAAAGATTACGATTAACAATGAATCATCAATTTATGGCTCACCTGTTTCATTTTAGCATGAAATAAAGTAAACATATTGCAGTACCGAGCAACGCCGGGGTAATAAGCTAGTTTTGCATAAAAAACTAAAAGATTAAAAGCCACAAAATGCCATTAAAAACAAATGGCTTATTAACAAGATATTTGTGAAACAGAAATTGCATTGGGGTCATATATGACCCCTAAGGACCCACGAGGGTTAAAATAACATAAAGAGTACTTCTTAGCTGAAATAATTTATTTGTTCATTGTTATTTACTCTGCGCGGCATTAAAGAAAATTTTTTAAGGTTGAAGATTGGAATCCTCATTTACTTTTCTAAATTGATTAATTTTCATTTTTCAGTGAAACAGAACAAAACCACAAACTGGATACCATGAAGCAGAGAATAAAATCTGAACACAATGTAATAAAACGCTGAACTTCATCTGGAGTACTCATAAAACGAAAATAATTACGATAGCTAAATATGAGAAGGAAGTGCTAAAAAAAGAAGAAGAAAAAGCCTGACTACAAGATGCAAAGTTTTACACTCAACGAAAAGTCTGAACCTGATTCAAATAGATTGTGTTTACTCAAACTCTTTGAACAAATCCAAGAAACCCAATCAAAGATAAACCAGAAAAACTAGCGGTAAAAATGGAGAAATATTCCAAGTCACTGTGTACCTCAGAAAAAGAGGGATTGACTTAGACTTTGTTTACCTCTTAAAAGGAGGGATTGCCTTGGACTTTGTTTACCTCTAGAAAGGAGGGATTGCCTTGGACTTTGTTCACCTCTTAAAAGGAGGGATTGCTTTTGACTTTGTTCACCTCTTAAAAGGAGGGATTGCTTTTGGACTTTGTTTACCTCTTAAAAAGAGGGATGGACCTTATTGTAAGAGGGACTTTTTTGCTGACTGTGTTCACCTGCTTAAAACAGGGGTATATTTTTAAGTTTGTTTGTAAATTAAATTTAAAATTCAACTGTTTCGGACACTATGAACAAAATTGCGTTATAAAAAAAATTATAAAATAACTGTTGTATTTTTATTTTTGAAACTTGTTTCGCTTCATTCGTTTCATTTCACACTCCAGGGTCCCCCGTACCTACCACAGCTTCGTGGTTTAACCGGGATAGGGCCCTGAAGAGCGCTCTGTTCTTAATTTTGAACCAGAACCTAGGGTCGAGCAAACCCTAGGCCCAGCACCCCCAGAGGTATCGTTTCACTCGGAGGACTTTGTTACCACGACATTTTTAACTCCTCCCAGCCACCATTAATCAAGACGGTGGATCTTTGATCGGCCGGGATCGAACCCGGGTCCGATGCCTTACCGATCCGGACACGAGTCCGATGCCCTCCGGACACGAGTCCGATGCCTTACCGATCGGGCCACCACGACCCCAACTTGTTTCGCTTATGTTGGAGTCATTTTAAAACGAATTTCTTAAGATAATGGGATAATTGTGGCTATGGAAAATGTCTTGAGTAACATTTTCCGTTCGCTGTTTGTTTTGGAATGGATTTGCAGAGTCGGTTTGCACTTCAAGAATATTTATCAACTGAAATCGAGCTGCTCCAGGCACCTTTAAGGGTGAAACGTTGTAGGACCAGTGCCACCCCTGGAAGGGTGCCACTCGACTCCCTACGGTACCCTTGAAAGTGCCATCTGGTCCCCTATGGCACCTCATGGGTGCCGCAGAGAACCAAATGGGCTATAGAGAGTTAGGGTGCTATAGAGAGTTAGGTGACACCCCAGTGGCGTACCTAGGGGAGGTGTTTTGGGGACAACCCCCCCCCCCCCGAAACGTTGAGCCAAAAATGCAAAAATGAGATGAAAAAATATAAAACTCCTAGAATGAAAAAGTACGATTCTCCAGCGAATATCATTGTGTTACAGACTTCATTGCCATCCCCCTCCCCTTCCCAGAACCATTAAGGATTGTCTTTTTTAGGAAATAAATGTCAAAAATTTCCGGAGGTAGGCCTCTAAACCTCCCATCATGATCGAAATTCGTCTGAAATTGCGTTTTTGGAACTGAAATTTCGAAAAAATCGCTGGGAAGAATTTCTGTATCCTATCATTTTCTTTCACATTATTAAAATTGGCCGGCAATCGTGTTTTACTGACTGAGAAAGAGATCGAACATCACCAAGATAGTCTAGAATAGAGTTTTTAGAGGTACAATTTATGAAGGAATCCGGGGGCGAGCCCCCAGACCCCTTTCATTTTTCTACAGAAAGGGGTTGTCCCCCCCCCCCCCGTCGCCCGTTTTTTAAACCTCGTGACGACTTAGAATATAACCCCCCCTGAAACCAACGAGTAGTTACGCCACTGTGACACCCCTCAGGGGTCGGCGCTCGTGCTACAACGTTCCACAGTTAAAGGTGCCTAGCACAAACTGTAGTTTCAACAGGTGTACTTAAACACAAAAATTCGCACATGTGCACATCGCATGCATCTCTACCTTTTTGTACTTTGCGGACCATAGGCTTCCAATGGGATAGTATACAGTAGAACTTCCCAATAAGGGACACTAGGGGGACTGGTTTTTTTGTTCCGTAAATAGAGATGTCCCTTATTTTCAGATGTATGAATTTTGATGCATACCGACTACTTAACACAGTATAGCAGCATAATAATCGTAAACTATTTGCATTTAAGATTTATTGAATGTGTTTCATACATAGTAGATAAAATTCAGAATTATTCTAATTAAAAATACATCATTTTAAAAATTAAAATTTAATCAAAAATTGAGTAGAATCAAACTTTAGTAATTTATAGAAATTTACTTGAAGTCATTTTTTACGTGGATTTGTTTTATGTCATGTCATTTACAATGCAATACGATATAAATACCAGGGTGGTTACATATTAAATTTTCTGTTTAAAGTTTCTCATAGGCAGTATCTGTCATAACTGAACACATATGAGCACATAGGAAAAAATGTAACAGGAAAATCTCGGCATGAATTTTATGATCCATATTTTTTTCTTTGAATGAATGTCTGTCAGGACAAACTTTTACCAGTTAGTTTTAAATCAAAAAAAAAAAAAATCTTGTTCTTCTATAAAGTCAATATTTCTTATGTGCATTATGTATTATAATTTTTCTCTGTCATTATCCCTTAAGTAGGGTGTCTCTTATTCAGAGGTAGGGATCTAGGCACCTAGTCAAAGGGACTGGGACCAGAAAAGTGTCCATAGTTCAGAGGTGTCCCTTCGAGGAGGTACTACTTTAGATCATTTTTCTTGGCTGTTTTTGGTGACCAACGCCAAATCTCCCTCATTTCTCTATTGATTTTGAGTTCGAACTCCAGAACTTCACTCGGCAAGTGCTCTAAAAACTTAAAAATAATTTTATTCTTTGAACACCATCGATACTACATTTAAACATAAGTTTTGAAGTCGGCGCAAAAACTATAAGTAAAATGATGTTTAATAACCATAAACAATTTTGTAAGTTACGATTTCATCTGGAAAACTTTTTTTTACTTCTTTCCATCGCTAATTTAAAAAAGAAAAAAAATCAACAAAATAAATAAATAAATGCACTCGATCACTAGTTGGTTATTCATATGCATGGGCGTAGCCAAACGGGTGCAGTGAGGGGCAATGCACCCCCCTTACTCAGAACAGGGGTGATTGTGAGTTCATGAAAAAATACCTGAAAGTTTTGAGGAGAAGTGTGTGTGTGTGGGGGGGGGGGGGCTTTTTTCAAAAAATCAAGGCTCCTATTATTTAAGCACACCTAATTTTATAATTATACATATTTGATAATAAATTGTCTTTCATAAACAAAAAAGACACATTTCATACATTCGAATAGTTTCAAATAGTTTCTAGTCAAAAACAATAGAATTGCTTCTTAACATTTTTGCTCGATGAATATTATTAGTAATTATCGGAAAATCACCGAAAATTCGAAAAATAAAAAAAAAATACCGAAGGTATAAAGACAAAAGCATAATTAAAAATTTTTATTTCCGGTATTTTCGACCTTGAAAATACCAGAATCGATCATAAAAATACCGGAAATCCGGTAAAATACTGGAACACAATCACCCCTGTCAGAACCAGGGGCATTCTGATGGAAAGTCAGTGACCTCCCAACTTTTTCTCATTATCCAATTTATTTTTCTTTTGATACTTTTTCTGGTTACATATTAGTACACAGATGCTTCAAATCTTCAAAAACGACTGATGAATACAGTAGAAAAATGTTTGTAATAAGAATCCAATGTTTTAAAATAAAGTCTGACGATCGAACAAGAAAAGGATTCGTTTTGCACGGAGTCATATGACAAGAACGGCCCTTAACTTTTGCTTGGGAGAATCTGGTCTTTTGGGGAGATCACGTGACCTCTGAAAATTGGGATGAATGTGGTGGAAAGACCTCTAAAAACTCTTGGAAGAATTGTAACTTTTTGAGGGGTCACAGTCTCACAGCGACATCCGAGAACTTGGGTGAATGTGGCGGAATGACCTCTGAAAACTATTGGGAGAATTGTAACTCATTGGGAGGTCACAATGACCTCCCATTACGGGTGCTCCTGCTCGACCCTCCCTAACGTGAGTCCTAGCTACGCCTATGTTCATATGGGTTTTAAGGCAAGAAGCAACAGTAAATGCTTTCAAACATTTTTTTTTCTTTCAAATAGGGCTGCAGTAGAGGCACAACCTTTTGCAGACCTAGTGCGATCCCCCAAATAGGCATCCATTCTTTCACGTAGCACTAGAATCGGCGGAATGCCATTACCACGAGAATTTTGACGCCCAGTTGCCGCCAGATGGAGGCACCTGGACTCTTTTCGATGCGAAAGAGCACTAGGATTTAATTTTGCCTAGAGATATTCAAAGCCAAACGAATACCCCAAGGGATCTTTTACATGCCGCATAATCATACGACATGGGCGCCGAGAATTTTCCGCTTCTCGAAAATCCGCCGACTGGCCGACTCTAGGATCGAACCCGGGTTATCGGCGCGGAAAGCCGACGCTCTACCACCAAGTCGACAGAGCTTTCATACAATAGTCACGCCGAATTAAGCTTTTTGCCCGCGTGAGTTTTCATGTGACTTTTCAAATTCGAAGCGCTCACGAACGCCTTCGGGCAAGCGTCACAAAAATAGGGCTTTTCGCCGGTGTGCAGCCTCAGGTGCTCCCTCAAGCTCCCGGACTGGGAGAACGCCCTGTCGCAATAGTCGCAAGCGAACGGCCTCTCTCCGGTATGCACTCTGAGATGTTTCTCCAAACTCCCGGACTGAGCGAACACCTTGCCGCAGCGGTCGCAACGGTACGGCTTCTGACCCGTGTGCACCATGACGTGCTGTCTCAAGTTGTACGCGCTGGTGCACGCTTTCGAGCAGTGCTCGCACGAGTACAGCTTCTCGCTCGAATGCGTCCTCGCGTGTCGCTTCAGGCTCCCGGAGCTGACGAACGTCTTCGAGCAGGTGTCACAGGAGAGTGGTTTTTCCCCGGTGTGCACCCTCGAGTGCTCCCTCAAGCTCCTGGATTTCGAAAACGCCTTGTCGCAATAGTCGCAAGGATACGGCCTCTCGCCCGTGTGCACTCTCATGTGTTCCTTCAAGCTCCCGGAGTCAGAAAACGCCTTGTCACAAGTGTCACACGGATACGGCCGCTCGCCGGTATGCGCCCTGACGTGCCGCTTCAGACTCGAGGCGGAAGCGAAGGCCTTTGAGCAGTACTCGCACGAGTGCAGTTTCTCCCCCGTATGCGTCTTCAAATGTTTCTTTAAGTTTTCGGAGGTGACGAATATCTTTGAGCATGTGTCACAAGCGTACGGGTTTTCGCCGCTGTGCGCCCTCGAGTGTTCCTTCAATCTTCTCGAATTTGAAAACGCTTTGTCGCAGCAGTCACAAGTGAATGGCTTTTCGCCCGTATGTTCTGCCAGGTGTTCCTTTAAGCTTCCCGATTTTGAAAATGCCTTGTCACAATAGTCGCAGGGATAGGGTCGTTCGCCGCTATGCGCTCTCAGGTGTCGTTTTAAACTTGAAGAGAAAGAAAATGCTTTATCACAGCGGTCACAATGATATTGTTTTTCGCCAGTATGAGCTGCCAGTATGTGTCGCTTCAAACTGTAAATGGAAGTAAACGTCTTTGTGCAAGTGTCGCACGAATGCTGTTTTTTGCCATCAAGATCTTTTAGATGGCCTTCCATGGCTGATTACTAAAACAACAGATTTGTACAAAATTTAAAAGCTTATGAGTACTTTTCATACAAATCTTAATTTTTCTGGAACATAGCTCAAGATTTAAAACCAGTTTTAGATATTCCTTCTAAGACATTGATCTTGAAAATGAAAACACATGGGTAACAAGAACAATAATTTTCATTAAAGGAGTCTAGTCAATAAGGGCAACTCCAGAACAATATTAAAAGTTACCCTCGTACTCTTAAAATAGAATTCAAATAAATAGATAAATACTATATCTTTTTCTACTCAAGAATGACCACCAGCTTTTTATTTTGATGCACACAGTATTTGGTGCAGTAATTAGCAGACTTCCAAAGAGGGCTTGAAGTTTGTAGCGCTCCACATTTTTGCAAAGCCAGGTTATCTCTCTGTTGATTGGTTTTTACAACTCTTTTTCTGAAGCCTCAAATATGAAATTTATTCACATTTTCACTCAGAGCGCTTGTAATATCAATACATTCATTCCCATTGGCAAAATCCAGCCCCGAGATCAAACTTTAGGTCTGATTTCATCCACAAAACTCCTGGAAAAAATGAAACGAATAAGCAAATCTTGAAATATAACAACATTAAGAACAAGTGCTAACGCATTCAAGCCACTCAAAAGAGATGAGTTGTTAGGTACAAAAAAAATTTTTCTTTTAATCGTATTCGTCATAAATATTTTTACAGTTTTAATCCATCTTTGAAGGAGTTGCTAGGGGGCGCACTCCACCCTAATTTGTTCCCCTTTCTTCAAGAAATTGGCTTCATTAGTCTGATTTAGTGCTTTTGTCTTTGTCCTTATTTTTGTGACGTCCTTGTGTCGTTAATTGCGTTTCTGGTTTTAGACAAAATTTTTCGACTGTTCTTACTTTGAACTTATTTTTCAGTATTTTAAACTTCGTTTATGTGTTTCTTTTAGAAATGTGTTTAAAATTTTAAAAGTTTTGGTTTTAGCATATCTGTATTTTTAAGCAATACCATCGTTTGGCGCAGTATATCTTTATAAGGCTCTTGTGCCAATAAACACAATACAACCAACCAATCAACGAAAAAAT
>JAXGGA010010632.1:0-45979 GCA_038373865.1 Uloborus plumipes | reverse complement strand
TGGAGCAAGTGCTTATTTGGCGCCCTCCCAATTTTGGCGCCCTTGGCATCTGTCCCGATGCCACCCCGTTCCTACGCCTCTGATCTGCATCGGCGTTTTTTCGGTAAAAACGCGAGTTTTCGCAAAAAACCCAGTCTTTTGTGCCTTTATTAAAAGTTTGGGAGCTTTCTTTCACCATTTTCATTGTAATTACTATTATTGTTACTGTTTCAAAACAACCGCTTTTTATTATAACAGTGGGTTTCATATTTAATCACATCAACGCAAATTTAAATTGTTATGGTATTTGGCAAACGAGTTTTGGCAACACGTTAGAATTTTTATTGATTTTGAAATTCCAAAGAGATTGATCAAAATAAAGTTATTGTGGTGTGATTTTACGGTGCGCATAGTTTAATAAGGTTGCGTTTTTAAAAATAAATTACGGCTGTTTTATATGCGTAGTTGCAACCATGGGCTGAAAGAGTTACAAACCTCTTCTTCTCTTTTTAACTGAGCGGGGCTCGATCACTAATTTGGACCAACTTAAGAAATGTTAAAATAAGTGCAACGTCAATAGGCGCAAATGAAAAAGTTAAAATAGGATTTGAGGGTAATATCTCCCTTTCATCAGGGCCTATCTGGGAAATGAATTGAAAGTTTGAGCTTAAAGTTTCTTAGTTACGAAGTGGTGATATAGGGGCTCTCGAATTCAGTTTGCCTGTTTAATTTTTTAAGTATTATTACCATTCTTTTTCACTTAAAACTAATTCTTATAGAAAAAAAATGCTCGTAATTCATGGAAAAACTATACATTTCTTCAAAAAAATACACCCAAACATTTTTCAAAGCAACAGTTTCAAACGAAGAAAAGAAGTAGTTCGAAACAGCAATGGAAATAAACATCTTTTTTTTTTAAAGCAATACTGGAATGGGCTTCGGTAACAAACAGTTTCGCGAACTGTTTTTGTTGGGTCTTCCAAATCAATTTTCCTTAATGTATTTTTAATTCTTTTCGATGACAGGAGAATAAAAGAACGCTTTATTTTCTGCATTAGGGCTATTGTATTTATTCTTTTCACGTTGCAAAAAGAAAAAGAGTGAGAATAAATAATGTATGGATTTCACATCGTTAGTTATGAAAGGTTTTGGTCATCTGGGTTCCTTTAGCAATTACTTCTACTTATCAAGCTGCACTCTGATGCACATAACAGCTGACAATTCAGCAAATAGCTGCAGGGTGCAAGTTTCTTAACAAATATTTCGCTTGATCTTAACTCGAATTTCAAACGCCAAAAAAGTACAGAACCGTTCGAATTTCAATTGAACGCTCAAAAATGGCTTAAAGCAGGGGTGCCTCCCCTCCCCAAGTTCAATGACGCAAATTCCCCCAGAAATTTTCACAACCCTTTTTATTTTTATTTTTACCCCTCTTTTCTATTTTATTTGTTTTAAAAAATATTATTATTATTTTTAAATATTCATTTATTTTTTTCAATATTATCTATTTATTTTTTTAAATATTATTTATTCATTCTTTCAAAAATTATTTATTTATTTTTTTTTAAATTATAGCTATTTTTTTTTATATGACTAGCTGACCCGGCGAACTCTGTTCCGCCTCAAAGGCAATAAATAAGCAAATTTAGTTTTTTTTATTAGATAATACAAAAAAAAAAAGTACCTACATTCATCATCCATTATTGTTTTTGTATTTACAACCTATTTTACTGCTCTCCAGAAGTTATCAGAACATGTGCTTTGTGTCGCCCGGCGACAGAGGCTCAAAAAAGGCTTAGTTAAAAGGATAATTTTTTCGGACTGCTTATCAACTGACTGCTCCATCCATAAATCCATCCAAACAAACTTTTGTATATATAATAGTAGTAAGCAGAACAGCCACTTAAATGCAGTCCAGGAGCTATCCCACCAAGCGCTTTCCACCTCTCAGCCTCAGAGGCGTAAAAACTCTTAAGTGACAATCGTTTCTGACAGCTTATCACATATAAATTTCAAGGGAAGTAACGCGTTTGTTTATAATTTATTTCACGAAAAAGTCAAATAACACTCAACGCACCGCTAACTTACAACCTGTTTACTGCGCTCCGGAAGCTGCCAGAACGTGTGCTTTATGTCGCTCAGCCATGGAGGTGTCAAAAAGGCTTAGTAAAAAGGCTTAGTCAAGAAGACATTTTATCTAAATAGATAATTTGCAATAAAAAATATATTGCGGTCCTAAATTGAGATAAAAACTATCCTATCATGTAAGTTGGACCAAACTGAAACTGCGTGCAAAATTTGGTTAAAATCGGTTCAGTAGCTGATGAGTCCATTGGCCACAAACACAGGGATGCGTAATTTTTATATATTAAGATTAATTTTTTTAAAGTTCGAATTATGCGCAGAATATAATCGCTTTTTGCCCCTTCCAGACATTCCAAGCACACACACAAAAAAGAAGAAAAGAAATAAATGAATAAAAGGAACATAAATAAATAAATAAATAAAAATAATAAAGAAATAAAAGGGATAATTTAAATTAAAAAAATAAATGAATAAATAATTAAATTAGTTTACCCCCCCCCCCCCAAATTTTGATGGCAACTTGCGCCCTTGTGGGCACCCCTGGCTTAAAGTGTATCTTTCTACCCGTAATTATTATCGGATCTTATCGATCCGGTCTCATTGGAAAGCTCGCGAAAAATACCTTCTAGGGGGGTTTTCTTCCGAAGGGTTTAACCCTAACCACTAAATTCACGCAGAAAAGATATACAGGCGTTTTAAAGGTTGTGAAAATCAATTTAAAATTGGATTTATTAATATCGTGTACACAGGCGTGAAGGGAATCATTGATGATAAAAAGGTGTTGCCATTCTTTTCTTGATTATGAACAAATAAAATACTTGCTTTTGCTTTTAGGCTTTTCCTGTGGCTAGGAATTAAAAACTTTTTTGGCGATTGATAAATTTTTCGAACTGCACACTATGTAGAGTTTTATTCAGGCACAAAATGTCGACTGGTCACAAAATGCCGACTAATCGGGACTTTTAGACAGGCGTCACTTGACAAAATCTTTATTCTCAATGGACTCGCAAAGCCGCGAGACGCAGCTTAATAAAAACGTTGAGCATATTTCTGACACTGATAGTTAAATGTTTTTTCTTAGAACACCGAGAAGTCTGCATTCATGCAACTTGCAGTAATTCGGAAAACTTTGTCAAAAATACTTGATTTTCACACGAAATGCGCGAAATTCCGGAACTAACATGTGACGCGTTTCGGACATTTACACCTATTATTTTTAAAACGCACACTATTTGAAATCTTTTGCTTTGATTGACTGAGTTGAGTCTAATTAATGGACCTGTCGGAATGCATTGCAGCTTAAGTTATCAAATGCGTTGATTGGATGATCTATAATTGAACTGGCAGTTTGGGTGCAGATGCCATTTGTCTGATAAATGCAAATTATATCATCATTCATTTTAATTAATGGCCGACATTGTTGCTACAGCTTAATTTTGCATTCCTTATGCCTTCTCTTGGAGTGCAAGATGGAACCTACGCGCAAGACATCCTTGCTGAAATAAAATAAATGTCTACAAAGTTCAAAACTTCGAAAGCGTATTTACTGTCCGTTTTTTTCAGGTAAAACTTTCCGCGTATTTACGCATGCGTCAGTATTCTCTGATCTTACCAAAATAGGGGTGTTTATGTAGGATAACAGTAAGGGGAAGAATAATAAGAAGCATTTTGAGCCGTATCAAACAACGTAGAACGATGCTCATTTCAAATACATAGTTTAGTTTTATCTGTCAAAAGGATAGCAAAAATGCAAGTTTTAAATCGGAAACTTTGAAAAGTTCCCACTCACAGCCTCTACCCCCTTTTTTAAGTGGAATGGTTCGCGAGTGCTAGGCGCAGCTTTCACGGACGAACAGTATGTTATGTTGCCGTGGAAAGGTGAATGGCAGTATCTGCAAATACTGTCGTCCCCGCTTAATCGGGTAACGGATAAACGAATAGCCCCGCTTATACGAATAAAATATCTCGGAACCAATGCCATAGATGCAATGCTAAAGATCTCCGCTTAATCCAATACCCCATTTAATCGAATAATATTTCTTGAAACGGACAGTATTCGTTTAAGCGGAGCCGACAGCATTTCCTTTGTTTGCATTTGTGTCGTCTATTGTTCTTTAGCTTTGTTGTACAAGTTTGTTTTTTTGGTTTCAGATGAAAATAAAGCACGATAAAAACTTAAACAAACTCCAACTTTTCCCAATTGTTGGTATGCAATCCGAATATGATTCTTTAAACATCTTAAAAAATCATTCTTGCAGATGCTCTCCTTTATTTTCCCACGGCAGTGTAGTGATGGCTTTTTTTTTGTATGTTGGTTTCTTGCGCTATTTCTAAGAATTTCTTAATGGTTACATGATGCAAGAAAGATGTGCTGATAAATCAGCAGCTGTGTATCTTTCTCTGTTAACCCATTATGTCCAGTAGCCCAAAAACAGGATGCTTGTTAGTTACTGCATACAAAAACCTGTAATGGGTATATCCTTTTACTAAAGCTGCTTTTCACAAGTTAAGTAGTCCTTCTTCTTGAGAAAGCCAGTTAGAGCCACTAGTTGGACATCAGAGTTTATTTATCGACAGCTATTTTCAGACAAATCAGTCAAGCAACGATCCAGCTTGGGTAGCCACAGAAAGTAAGTGTTTTTTGCGAGCTTATTTTTCATAAAATTAAACTATTTTAAAATGATTTGCTAAAAATTGATTACAGATGCCTTCTGTAATGTTACTTTGCACAAGTAAAGTAAAGTAAGGTCGTATTTTGCTTACTTATCTGCAAAAGATCCCATAAATAGGATGTTAAGTAATTTAATAAATATGACAGCGGCGAACTATTTCAAGCCTAAAATGTATGTAAACCATTCCAAGTAAGAGTTTTAAACAGATAAAAATTGAAAAAAATTGTTTAAAAAAAACTTGGGCATAAATGGGTTAAATGAGTTTCTTTGTTACCAAACAACTGCTTGCGTTCACTCTCAACTAAGAAATAGTCCGCATACTAAGTCTACGAAACACGTCACAGCTTTACGTCATTTTTTCTATCAGAGAATATTGTGTGTATTTTTCGGTATCTCGCGCAGTATGAATCAGTCGCAGTGCGTACATTAGGCTGCTAATTTAGCCGCGCCGACGGCTAATAACAGCAACAAAAGCCGACATCACTAATTTTAAGCATTATAATACCAAAACATTTTTTATTTAAAAAAAAAGAACCTCCATTTACTCGAGATTTTACTATTTATTTAATCTTATCACAACCACATTGCAAACATTTCATAATGGTCATCGCGATTGAATTTCTCTTTAGTTGTTAAGAAATGAACCTCATAGTTATTTATAGACGCAAACTTACTCATTAGCAAGGCTGACATTATCGAATCATTTTTGTAACAAATTATATTTGGCCTTACCCACAAATGGTGATTAAAATTAAAAAAAAAAGAAACTCGTTGAGACATATATTTTATTTCAACTTTAATCCAACGTTATTGATACATTTGAATATTACAACGTGTGAAACTTTAATTTGTGTGATTTCATTTGTGTGAAACTTTAAAATAAACTTTTAATCCATTGACAAAAAATGATGGGTGTAAATAGATGTTAGGATTGAGTTTTCTACACTTAAAATTTTTTATCCAACTGGAAAGTTTTTTTCGCTTGTATTTATGTTAGAGCTTTAAGAAAAAACATTATCTCTTGAATATCACATTTTAAAGCATCTTCTAGAGTGGAATAAAACGCAACATGTATTTCCAGTTTCGAAAGGAAAAAAATATTCCCATTTGAGTAATCTTCTCAAAAAGCCTTTTTTTTTTGGAATGAAAATAAAAAATATTTCACTTGGAGATGGGATTTTTACAGCACTTAATTTGTTTAAATACTAATGCTTTTTTACATTTCCGATAACCGATGCATGTGTAAGAAATTAGTGCATTAGCTGTTGTACACGATTGTAAGTAAAATATTGAATTTATAGCTAAGGTATTTATTTAGTAGCTAAAATTAATATGAGCGTTTTATGGGGCATAATCAATGTATGCTTAAATGTAATAGACATATTTCTTAGAAGTAGATATGTTTCAATTTAAGCAAGCTATTTTAAATTCGGTTGTCAGACGCCACCTCTTACTTAATATCACATAGTGTTACTAACTTGTTACACTTTGCACAGTTTGATATTTTTTCCGGTAACCTCGGAAGCATTTGCGCATGCCTCAGTTCTCTACTGATTTTGTCAAAATTGGGGTGATGGTGACGAGAGAGATAAGGAATGTGAGGAGATTTTGTTTTGTTTTCGTTGGGTTCGATAATTTGGCGTGCTGGTTTGCGTAGATGTTTTTTCCTTTTTTAACCTATTCCCCTTCCTTACCAGTTCTAGAAAAATAAAATAATATCGAACTAAGCAGAAATGCTACCATGGTGCATTTTCTTAACCATTTCAGTACCAATATTTTTTTCTGATTGAAAAATTTCTAGGAATCTGGGGGAGTTTTCGGTAGGACAAGTGTCTTATTGTTCTATCTAACCATTTTATCGCGACAAATTTATCCCAGTGGCATTGAAAAAGAGACTGAAAATACAATGAAAAACTAAATAACTTTTTATTGGATCAATTTTATAGAGTCATTGCCAGCGGGACATATATGTCCCGGTGGTGCCGAAAGGGTTAATCAAGCTGACACTCCTTTTTGAAAGAGAACCGTTCAACGGTGCTAGGCTCTCCTTTTGAAGTTGGATAGTACAAGGTACATTCAAGCTCCAAGGCCTTCGATTTTTTTTCACCTGACTGGACATGGAAACATGTGGATTGCTTTAAAAGTAGCTCGCAGTCTTTGTCAAAATATCACACAGATGGCAACACTATGCGACAGATGGAATTTAAACGCCAGTCACGAGCATGAGAACTGTTTTCGATACTTAAAATGGCGACGTTTTCCTTACTTGAACAGCGTGCAATCATTCGTTTTCTGAATTTGCGTGGTGTGACACCAATTGAAATCCATCGACAGTTGAAGGAGACATGTGGTGATGGAATTATGGATGTGTCTTAAAGTGCGTTCGTGGGTGCGACAGTTTAATGAAATGAAGGCAGAACATCGTGTGAAAACAAACCGAAACAATCTCGGGCGCGCACAAGCCGGTCTGACGAAATGATCGAGAAAGTGGAGAGAATTGTTTTGGGGGATCGATGAATGACTGTCGCACCCACGAACGCTCTTTCCGACATCCATAATTCCATCCCCACATGTCTCCTTCAACTGTCGATGAATTTCAATTGGTGTCACACCACGCAAATTCAGAAAACGAATGATTGCACGCTGATCAAGTAAGGAAAACGTCGCCATTTTAAGTATCGAAAACAGTTCTCGTTCTCGCGACTGGCGTTCAAATTCCATCTGTCGCATAGTGTTGCCATCTCTGGTGATATTTTGACAAGGAACGCTCTCTCATTTTAAACAATCCACATGTTTCTATGTCTTTCCAGTCTAGAGAAAAAAAATCGGAAGCCTTAGAATTTGAATACACCTCGTATATGAGTGAGTATTTTAGTTCTGTTTGTTGGTATAGCTGCATTCAGCTCATAACGCCCCGAATTTGAAATTGCGATCTTGTTTACAACGCTGTGATACATTTCATTATTGAGGCTGATACTGATAACCAAATAAAACAATTGTGCGCCGTTCTCTCTTTGGTTGCTTATATTGAAAAAAAAAAAAATGTTCCAAGAGAGAAAAAGAAAAGCCAGTAATGATAACTAACAAGTGTATGAAGTTAAACCACACAGAGTTTGAAAGATTTTTTCTCTTTAGGTTACAAATAGAGCAGAAAACGAAATTGGGAAAGTCAAGAAGCGAAATAATAGTGGAATCATTTCGAAAATATTTTGTCTAGAGAAACTAATATCACCGAAAAATGGTTTTACAGATAAAAGTCGATTGTGGAACGATAAAACTTCGATTTCTAGAAAAAGGGACGCATTTTCATTTGAAAATATACTTTCTATTTCCGGTTATAGTATATGTTATTTTTGATTTTGTTGAAGAGCTATGAAATAGATTTCCAAGAACGCCAAATGAAGCAACTTTCCTGGGTCGCTTCATTTTTCCCGGTATTGGGAAGTTTGAAAAAAAAAAAAAAAAATGTTTGACAACACAAGTACAATAGAAGCAAAAATTTAGCGTTGAGAAGCACCAATGCGCAGGGATACTGCAAACATGTGTTTCGGCGTTGCAAAGAACGCATTTTCAATGCAAAAATAGGAGCTTATGGATGCGAAGTCTTCCGACAAAAGCTCACATTTTTGCATCGAAAAGGCGTTCCTTGTGACCCCGAAACACGAGTGTTAAAAAGGAAAATACATATACTTGCAACTTGCTCTTGTTATGTGTGACATATTTTCAGCACACATACACACACACAAGTACAGTGAACTCTCACTTATACATCGCTTCATTTATGCGCCTTTTTCACTTATGCGACGATTTTGAATGGTCCCAGCACATTCCATAGCAAAATAATGATAATATCGTTCGTTTATGCATCGCTCTAAAGATAAATATTTCACTTATGCGCCGAATTTTCCATAAAATGTAAAAAATATATATATTTATTTTCTTTAAAATAAGCATTTTTCTTCACTTTCCTCTTTAATCTTTCGCTTTATTGCTCACGGAAGGCATTTTTTCTGCATGAACTAGAGTTCGGCGAGGGACATTTACCTATTATGGATCGTTTTAAAGAGAACAGTTTGAAATTTGGTATGCCACAACTTTTGTTTTCTCTTAATCATTGCAGTTACGTTACAGTAATTGCCAAACCGTAGTAATATGTGTCCCTCTTCAATAGAAACATTCTTATTCATTCTCTCATTAGAACCCATGTTGCTTTTTAGTCCTTTGAATAGGCTTGTTCACTTATGTGTCTCTCTCACTTATGCGCCTTTTTCTGTTGGTCCCTTGGGCCGGCGCATAAGTGAGAGTTCACTGTAGCCCTTTTCGCGAGTGATTTATCCAATCCATCCTTTTAGAAATTTGTGCAAAATGTTAGTTAGAAAAATTAATTTATTCGCTATTTCATATTCAAAGCTTAAGAGGAAACACAATTAAAAAGAAAGACATGCAAATTAATACTTTCTCAAAAACAAATTCATTTTCAATAAGTCATTTTTCTTCATTTCATAAGCATAGAGGCATCATGACAAAAGATTAGAGCAGTTTTTCCTTTCAAACAGAAACGGCATTTCTTTCTGAAAGTTATAGATTACCGAGAGCACGAACAATGGAAAGTTTCTTTTTTACACTTAAACGCTCTGATAGCTACGTTTTTAGGGCTGTAGCGCATTAAAAGCTTAATTTCGACAGCGGAAGAAAGGAAACACTTGTTAAGCAAAGACACAAACATTTTCAACCCTCCCCCCCCCGTTCTTTTTTCTTTTCGCAATTTTGACATATTCGAGAACATTTGTATGATTACAACTCAAATTTGCTCCTTTTTTTCTTGCTGTTTACTGAACTGGCGTTGCTGAGGAAAATGAACTCCGAAAAAACAGAATTCAAACATTCGTCAAAAATAAGTTTGAATCAATGAACATGAGTTAAACTTTTCAGAAAAAAAAAATCCTACCGTTTTTTTTTCATGCATCTGTTTTTTGCTGCTTCTTTCATGCTGAGAATTACATTGCTGACAAGGGCTCCACACAAATAGTACAGTAATGAAACGAGTTAACCCTCGTGGGTCCCTCCCATTTCAGTTACACTCAAGACCCTTGGGGTCATAAACGACCCCAATGCTTCCTTTAATTAATTTATTATGATTATTGAATGTTACATGCTTTATTTAAGCTCACACACTTTTTAATGCTAAAAAAATAAAGATTAAAAGACACAATCAAAGTAAAATTTAGTTTATGCATTAAAAATTAAAATTTTAGAGCAAAACTTACAAGAACTGTAGATTTATTTACGACTGTTACAGACCTGAAAAAACATGATTTTTTGCAAGTGAATTTCAAACACTTATGACATTTTTCGATGCATTTTCTGTCCAGTTCTCTTGGACAAAAGTTGAAACGTCCTCTTTTTTTGGTATTCTGGGGAAGTGACCCCAAGGGTACGTGCAAGAAATGCAATTCGGGAAAAATGAAACATAATAATAGCATTATTTTGAAGGAAAAATTAGAAGAATAAAAGCCACAAAATGCCATTAAAAACAAATGGTTGATTAACAAGATATATTAAACAGAAATTGCATTGGGGTCACATATGACCCCAAGGAACCCACGAGGGTTAAAGTCGAGAGCAATTGAAAAGGCATAACTAAAATTTCTAATTTTAGTTTATTACTGTGCATTTTACAGTTTTAAACTGGAACCTCTGCTGCCAGTATTATACTGTAAAAACAACAGTTTATTTTTTAGTGTACTCTTTTAAATAGAATATCCGGAAATTTGTTTAGTCTATTTTTCGAAAATAGTTCATGTAATGTGTTAGTGTATTTTGAATCTCTCAAATATGCTTCGTATGGTTTTTGACGCGCGAAAAGCATTTGAAATTGTGTGGTCATGTATGTGTCATTCTCATTTAACTAATTTCTCTCGCAATGCACACGAACTGTTTAGATTACTAAAGGCTTAGTTGAATAGCATATCAGCAGACACAAGCTGCTTAGAAATGAATCCCATTTGACATATCAATCCAGAGTAATTTATAACCTGCAATTAATCTGTTAAAGCATTCTTATTGTAGTTTAGTTGAGGCAGTCTAATTAAGTTTGATTCCTGCATTACATTATGCTTTGCATATTAAATGCATAAAAATTCCATACTATTTCGATTTTTTACTTCCTTTTACGTAGTAAAGGAAGTATTGTGATCGTGAAAATTTTTTTCCTCAAATTTGGGTCTAAATTTTGATTTTGCTCACCCCTGAATGAATGTTGAGTCTTTTTTCGACCTGTCAGCACGTGCATGTGTACCTGCCAACATATAACCAGCCGAAAAATCATTTTCAACCACCCCCGAGTTAGTTACGATGATTTCTCGTGACGTCTGTATGTACGTACATGTATGTGCGTATGTATGTATGTGTGTCGCATAACTCAAAAACTATATGCCGTAGAAGCTTCTCGTTTGGTACGTAGACTCTGAGGGGGGCCTAGCTGTGCACCTCCCCTTGTGGTTGCATTCGAATGCTCCCAAGGGGGTGTTTTACCCCTTTTTTGGGGTAAATCAGTGTAAATTTCAATGCAGATGAATTGGCACGACCACTTGGCGATATATCGCCAAGTTTTTGGTCGCCAAGTGTTTAACTTGGCGACAAATCGCCAAGTTGGTGACAAATTTGGCGAAAAAAATATTTTTTGAAATTGGGTTCAATTTGGCGCTATTGGCGATATTTTGCGAAAAATTTACTGAATGATGTTAAAATCAGCGGTATTTAGAAAATGAATCATTGTAAAACATTTGTTTTGCATTGTTTCGTGGCAAACTAGGGGTTTAAATGTTCGAATTGCTATCTTGCTCACTGCTAGCACAATTTTAGCCCTAATTCATCTACAAAGAAATTTACACGTAAAAGGAAGTAGTGTGGGACCCATACCAGATTTTTATTACAACAATTTTTCCTTCATTTTATATTTGTTTAAAATAAATTTTTATACTGTGTGAATCCAGCTTTGTACAAAAAATATGAGATATGGCATTGAAACAAACGAGTTCTTTATTCCTTTTTTTTAAAAAAACCAAATTCTAGTACTGATATTCTTGTATCATGTTTTAAATTTTACCTAATACCGAAATTGCATTTTTGGTCCGGTATTGCAATCACGAGCTAAGAGTGCGTTCTGCTCTGTTGTCTGTCAGAGCTGTGATTTTTTTCTCAGTGTTTTATCGAATGTGAACGTAAATACTTATTTACCGGTGCGCTTACGGTGTTTATAATATTTTAGCAATTGTTTGCAACTTTATTGCGCATGCGTGTAAATAAATGTCATTTATTTTTTCTCGAGAACTTTTTCTTCATTTAACGATTTATGGGACTCGAAACATTATGAATACAGTATAACCTCGTTAAAACGAACTCCAATAGACCTTTATTAAAGTCAGTTCTCATCAACCGTTGTTCATCTTATCCGAAGTACAATAAACAGCAAATAGGAGGACGGGTATCAGAGATGTAATTACTTTTAAGCATGCTCGACATAACGAGTTTCAACTGAAAATGCAGTGCATTTAAAAATGTCCTTGATATATGAAGGGCTTGGGAGATGTAGGGGTTAAGTGACAAAACAGAAATTGCGAGTAATTAAAGTTCAAAGTTTTATTGTTGCAGTTGTTGCAATTTTTTTGTTTTCTGGTTTTGTCGTTAGTCTGCGTATGAAATTGGTCTATTGACATCTAACTGTTAGATGTACCGAGCTTTATTTGCTTACATGTATCCATTGCTTACCGTCGTCCAGAGTGCTCATTTTTCAAAATGTAACTTAGTCCCTTCCTCCTCCAAACCCTTCATGTCTGAAAGAATCCGGTGTTTTAAAATCTCGGGATGTGTGAAAACATCTACTTTTTTTAGATGTATCGATATCAATGCCATCGATATTTTCAAACATCGATATTTTGTTATCGCATCTCTACCAACGCCTCCTAAATACTAAATGCCTAGTACATTTGCTTTGCTACGGTCGTCGTTGGTTCCACTTTAAGCGCCACGTTGCGGCAATCCGATAATGCCGTTGTTATTTTTTGATTAGTTAATTTTTAAATTTAAATTCAGAAATGAGCCAATCGTTAATTTCTCGAAGAACTCCGGTAGATGGCAGTGTTTTTTGAACCAAGGGCATTTTGCAACTATTGGCGATGGATCCAAATAATATTCGAATTATTTTTTTTGATTGGTTGATTTTTAATTTTAATTTAGAAATGAACCAATCGTTAGTTTCTCTTTCTCGAAGAACTCCGGTAGATGGCAGTTTATCGTGAACCAAGGAAGAAATTTTGCTCTGTGCTGAAAACCAGAAAGTTGCAGGCATTTAGTATTTAGGAGGAGTTGATCTCTACTCGATATTCTTTTCACGCTGTGGAAACAAATGGCGCAAATAATCTCAGTCCATGCCATTCGCCAAATGCAAAGAGCAAACCAACTACAGTCGAAGCTCGGTATAACGACCACACGTTATAAAGACCATTCCAATATAACGACCGGTGAGAAAACCCCCAACTGTATCCCAATATACTCTATGTTCTACCTCTTACAGCGACCACTCGTTATAAAGAACGTTTTCTGTAGAACGGAGACGGTCGTTATATCGAGCGTGGACTGTAACACTATACTTTAAACCAACACAGAAAAGGAACTTCTGCGCCAAGGCTCAACAATTTCCCTTATGCACGCGATTTCGACTTTCCAATTCGAAACGGGAATCGACAAATATTTCAGCACACATTTATTTTGCTCGCTCTATAGCATTAATCTAAATTTGGGGAAGCACATGGCAGTTGATGTATTTTTTACGAGTTTTAGCATGAATTGAGCCGTTTATTGGATCGAATTTCTTTATCAGAGCAACTTAAATCTCCTTCAAAGTGATATTTTATGTACTCCCCCTCGAAATATGTATCTACGTTTCTGTCGGATGGCAGCCTGTGAGATTGGATTTTCTGCTTAAAAAATCTGATCAATCGATATATATGCTAAAGTATTCTTCCTCCTGACGTATTTTGAAGAGGATATTTTTCATTCCTCCCAACTTTTGTGATATTATTTTGTGGAGTTTAAAACGATATTAATATTAAAGTTGAATCCAATTCGGATTATGGCGCAAGTATTTCGCTTTCGAACTGAGAATTCAGAGGGTTACTTTATTTCTTTCTTTATTTATTTTTTGCGCTTATGGACTTACTGTCTGGTTTTCTTAGGTAAAACCTTCCGCGCCTTTACGCATGCGTCAGGTCTTCTCTGATCTTACCAAAATAGTGGTGTTAGGTAAGATAACAATAAGGGGAAGAAATATAAAAAGCATTCTGAACTGTATCAAATAACGCGGAACGATGCTAATTTCAAATACATAGTTTACTTGAATATGGCAAAAGGATATAGTAAATGTAAGTTTTAAATTGAAAACTTCGGAAAATTATCTCCCACAACCCATCTACCCTTTTTTAAGTGGAACTGTTTACGAGTACTAGGTGTGGCTCTCATGGACAGACAGTATAATTTACAAATGTCTGAATGAATTTCTGAAAACGTACTTTTCTTCAGGAATTGACCATTTAAAAACATTATTAAAAAATTATAGTCGTTTTCTTGATATTTTACTTTTTTTTATTATTTTTTTTACTTATAATTTTTTTGTGGCTTTTTAATTCATAAACAGCCAAAGAAAGCAAGAAAATCAACTTCAACTTGTTATTTTAAAAGCAATTTTTGCAAACGTTTTTTTTTTTTGAACACATTTTTCCTACGTTTAAAAGTTTGATGAAATAATTGCCAATGTTTTCTAAAGGTTTTGAAGAATCACCTTTGAAATAACTACCGCTGAGTGCACTTTTTATTTATTCTTTGGGAAAGAACCCGTCCCAAACAGAACTGAAATCGAGTACAGTACACCCTCGATTATCCACAAGGGTCTCGGGGAGAAAAATAATTTTTAGTAAAATTAAATTTGTTGCTTTTGATAAATATTTCTCACGGAAGAATTTTAAGGGATAGTATGCTATAAACTTCCGCATACTACGCTGCAAGGTTTCTTGACACTGGCGTCGTGACGTCAGCCAATGGAAAACGAGCTAGAGAATACGTCACAGCCTACTTGGCGAATTAGAAGAGATCCTTAACTGCTTCTGAGCTCTTATTGGCTCCGCGCGTAGTGACGTTTAGTGTCAAGTTAAGTTGCTTTCTGGTACAACAGTCATTGCTATTTTTATTTTGGCCCAAGTTCATATGACACAAGCGATGAGAGATAACTTTAGGCGGCAGCAACTACCCAGGTAGCACAACTAACCTTTAAACGTTTTCTAAACGTTTTTAAGCGGTTGTTACAACGTTAATAACCATTTTACAACCTTTAAAAAACGAAGTGTGCTACTTGGGTAAGCAAAAGCAGCAACTAAACAAACTTATGAGCAAAAGCAGATCTGACATCACTATTTAAAATAAAGCAAAATAAGTATGGGGAAGTTTATGGGGTGAAGGGAAAAGTAAAAGAATAATTTAAAAACGGGAGAAAGAATTAAAATGAAAACGCAAAAATTCATTTTGTTCATAAAACTAGAGCACAAAATTTGCTTGATTTGTATTTGTTTATTTCAACCTAGCAAAAAGTATAGAATGTGAAAGTAGAAAGGTTGGATGGCAAAATGAAACTCAATGCGAAAACCAGCAACCCGAAATCATATATAAGAAAAAAAAAGAAAAAGGAAAATGAAAAAAGCTGATAGAATGATTCTCAGATGATTAAAATTTGTTAAAGCATCGAAATATTTTTTTCAAGCAAAATACATTATCTAATTTCTATTTTAGTGTCACCTTAATCTTTACGGAGCAATTATGTACTGAATGGATGTTTTCTTGGAAGTTTTACATACAAAGATTTATGATTCCTCTACTTCGCAGTAGGCAAATCTTAAAAAAATGGAAAGAAAAAAGATTTGTTTCACAGTTTGATTTTGGAAGTTTTTTGTTAAAAGAATATTTTATGTAATGTTCCCAACTTTTCAATTAAATTTGATGGATTTTGAAAAAAATAAAACATAAATTAATTGATTCCGTATTGTTTGAAATAGTTTTCTTCTAAATAATAATTGTTGGAAGCAAAAAGCATTGGCATTTAATTGAAGGAAGTAAAATTTGTGAAAAATAAAAATAAACTTCGCACCATGTAGAAGATATTGTTTAGTAATTTTTCAAGCCATAGAAGCTGCGATTAACATATTATTTCCACGAAACAAATTGGTGTTTTTTTCTAAAATCATTATCATAAGTAATCTCCAAGTTTTACTTTTTAATGCCGCAGCTCAAGAGCATAAACATATAATTTTACAGCGAATTTAAAATTGCTTCAAATGTAAACTCAATTTCTATCTTTTCAGAAAATTAGTTTTATACAATTTACCAACAATTTATTACTTTTTACTCAAGTAACAGTGCTGGAAAATAATAATCTGCAGAACTAGTTTATAATAACGAGTATAGAAATGAAATAGGTGTTAATGTAAATTTTGTGTAGATAAATATTCCGCCAAACTTTAACTAAAAAGGCAAACATTTTTTTTGCATTGGAAGAGGGAAATAAGTTTTTAGAAATAGACGCGTGAGTCTTCTTCTAAGAGTCGCTTCAGGTTAATAAGTTTCAAAAAATGAGTACTGTCGGCCCAGGGACGTCATTTCAAGTTTTTCCAGGGGAGGGGGGGCAAAGGGTCCAAACACAATGCAATTTCACCGGAAAACATCAAAAACCATGCCCACTTATATGTAAATACATTGATTTCTCAAAGCCAGGGGAGGGGGGCAATTGACCCCCCCTGCCCCCCCTAAATGACGGGCCTGTGTCGGCCCCGCTTAAACGAATACTGTCGGTTCCAAGAAATTTTATTCGATTAAGCGGGGAACATTTTTTTTTACCTTTCCATTTTCACAACTTTTGTCTCAGAACGTAATAATAACAAAGAAATAGCTATATAAAGGAAATAATTAATGTTATTGGTAAAAAGATTTTGAAATAAGCAAAGTGAACAACAAAATAGTATAATAATTGAGTATAAATATTGTACGGTCGTATGAAAATCATAAAAAAGTAACTTACAACTTGTGTTGCGAAAAATTTGTTTTTCCGCCTTTTATTTTCTGAAACAGTCCACAATAGTGGTTTGCTTGCTGAAGGTCTTGTGGGAACATTTTATTTCATTCGACGTTTTTCTAAGCAAAAATTTTTGCAAAAGTTGACAAATATTATTCGATTATTCGGGGAAATTATTCGATTCGATAGTTAGCATTGTGTTATGGGGAAATGTTCGGTTCCAAACGGTTTTATTCGTATAAGCGGGGTATTCGTTTATCCGTTACCCGATGAAGCGGGGACGACAGTATTTAATAAAAATACATTTTTCAGACAACGAAATTTCTCACACTGACACTTTATAAACTGTTAAACTTTTGCCGAAGAATCGGGTCGGAAGAGGGGAGGGGGTGAAAAAGACTTGTGGTGGGGGGAAAAAGGCGCGGCGGTCCGCCCCTGCCCTCCGAAGTGGAGCGAAACTCGTCGCGTCCCGCAAATAACCACTTTGGTTCGCCCCTACTCTCTCAGAAGGAACCCAAGGTCCAAAAAACATGAAACAAATTGCCGTGGAGAGGGGTCCAGTCTTTGAGTGAGGAAGTTCTTGCAACACTGACTTTGCTTAGGTTTGCAATGGAAATAAAAATGTGTATCTCACCCACATTCTCATGCCGCTATTCGTAGCAATAAAGTGGAGAAGGTAAGATAATCCAAATTCCACATCCAGTGGGGAGGTAAAATCAACACCACACTCGACCGACGATGTCATGATATAAAAGGAAAAACAGATAAACTTTAGAAACAAAATAAACACACACTATTCAGGAAAAACACATGGATTTCTTAGGGAAAACATAAACAAGTAATTTATTGAAACATGTTATAGAGGAAATACACCCATTGAAACATTAGTACTAGTTGGAAGCGTGACTTCTTGGTAAACAAAACATGGGTATCGCAGCAGTTTGGGCTTTGTATGGAGAACACTCTACAAAAGGATGACATGTTTCACATATGCATAAAAACTCAATTCATTATATACTCAGAATTAGACTACATCAAGAGAAACAAAACTTGCACTAATACTTTTTGACTTCTTCGCATTAATCGCAATAAGCCACCCCACTCTGACCAGGGTTAACATATGATTCACTGCACAAAACATTTCTCGCATGTTTGATTTGAGTGGGTGTTTAACCCTCCTCTCGGGCTAAAAATAGGAATTTGTGAGCAAAAAGGGTTCTTGTAATTCCTCGCACGGGGAACTAAAAATTGAGGAAGAAAAGGGAACGCTAGAGAATTAAAAGTTACTTCGTGTAATAGTCATCGTCAGTCGGCTCAGGAGGAACGGTGGTTTCCGCAGCCTGTTCCAGCTTCCCGCACACCGCCCGAGGTCCGGAGGGGCTCCTGCGATGGCTCTGGCTCTACGTCTTTATTCCATGGTCACACTCCTCATGGCCCTGCAGCAGGACAGACCCACGAGACAGCAGATTTTCTGTGGGCTCCTGTCACCGTCCGTTCGCCACCGTCCTGGGTCCGGAGGTCCTCCCTCCCCTCGCTGCTCAATTTTCTAGATGCACCATCTTGGAGGCTCTAATTCCGAGAGAGAGAGCCCGAGTTTTCCAACAGTTGCTTTTCCAAGCCACACAAAACTTCCTGGGAGACCGCGCCGAATTCCTTCCCATAAAGCCAAGTCCTTGACCTCCGCTTTCCCTATTCGCCAGCGGGCTCGCCAGCATCCACGTGCCTTAGTTTCCGTTAGAGTTCTTGCGGTTGAAAAAGTTCGTTACTTCATTTGCATTTTATTCTCTGGGAAAACTGTTGGTCATCCGCATTTTCTGTAGACGCTGCATTCCCGGGGCTCGCGCTCGCTTTCTGGGCTCTGTTTTTCGTGGGAACGATGAATGGGTGCAGTTGTAAAGGGATTTAAATGTGATACCATGTGATACATATCACATATCCCCCCTTCGACAACCCAAAAAAAACGAATGGGTAGACTTCTCAAAAACATATGCTATTGCTCACCTTCCCACAGAACAAGGGGTGACTTTTGTGGTTACTATAAAAATCAACTCTGTTTCAACAAAAATTTACAACACATTTCAATTATATTGTGACCAGTACACATAGCAATAATACTAAAACAAAAATTTTGCACAATTGTGCACAAGAGAGAAAAGCTGGAAGATCCTACATACACTTCTTGCATGTATCAAGTATACTTATTATGAAAAAAAACCAAAGGAATGCACATGATACACAAGAGTACATCACCAATGTCAAATGGGAATCCAGTTCAATTTGTGCACTCACCAGGAAAATCTTTATTTTGACTGGGTCAAATCACTAGTATTTTTTTTTTTTTTTTTTGGTGTGCCTAAAAGTTAGTTTAGAATCAAAGTAAGTTACCTCTAACTCAGTGAGATCTAAACTGAATGACGTCAGAATTTTGTTTTCAAAAAAGGAAGAGTGATGCCCAACACTTCAACCAAAACAGGGGAAAAAGGTAGTTGCAACATTTAACAGGGCTGATGATCACTGAGTAGTGCAATTAGAACAGCAGATTCCCTCTGACATGTCCTCAAGCTGCAATGATACAATTAAAGGTGACAATAATGATGAACAAAATAAGCATAATAATTCAACTTTTATACACAACAGAAAAAATTTCGCATGACATAGATAATTTGTGAGTATACTATATAGGAACTATTTCACCAGGAAAGTTACACCACATATGAGCTTTGGTGGTAACTATCAATACTTATGTTACTCAACTGATACAAAATATAATATGCTCTCCGAGTAAGAAAAACAATACAAACTGGTGACTTATATAAAAAATCATTTTGACGAGGTCTCGGACAACCAAAACTTTTGCCTTATTATGTCAATTACTTCTAAGAACAAAGCTGTCCATCTATCAGGACTAGATATCAACTAATTTCCCACGTTTCTCTTCACATTGTGTTATGGGAAAGGTACACTGTAACAATCAAATGACCCGTCTATCAAAATGTACACAAAATAGCTTTGGTGAATGTAAAAAGGCATTGAGTGACAAAACTGGAAAAAGACAATCATGCTTTTTCTTTCAAATAAAACACCAAGAAAAGAAAATCTATGTCATTAAAAATTTTAACTCTCAACGAATCTTCCACTTCCCATAAAATTTTTGCGTTTGTTCATCATATACATATAAAAAATAACAATATACAACACAATGAATGTAAAAGTTAAAAAGCAATTGTTTGTAGTGACTTCCTTGACAATTCAGCACAAGACATTGCTAGTCTCCCAGTGACGGGGCGTAGACCGTTTCCAAAACAAAAGGCAGGGGCTCACAAAATTAAAAAAAAACGACGGCCGTGAGGACCACCATGCTTACCGACATACATGACCGCAACAGAATCCTAACGCGACAAAAGCAAACAGGGCATCATTACCTTTGTACCAGTCGAGACGATTTTCTGGCGACGTTGATTACTATTGCAACACCAGAAAACTGTCCGACCATGAAGTCCTCGGCACGGGAATTAATTGTTACCAGGAGAGTGGGTATCTTGTGCGGAAATTGAAAAGGTAAGTCATCTACGAAAAGTGACATATAAAAAGGACAACACGATTTTGTCTGTATTTGTTTGTGCATTAGCACTGTGATATACCAAAAACTTAAAAAAAACAAAATAATCCCCAAAACCCAAAAAATAAAAATATAATGTATGAAGAAAAAAATGTTCAATTAATTTTTTTAAATGAGTGAACAATGTAATAGTCCTAATTGATTTCTTTTGACTGGAGAATCTGTTGTTGAAGATGAGATGCTTGCCTAGTTTAGCAGAGAGCCCTAACTAGGAAACGACTTCATTGCTGGAGATTAAACTACAAAGAGTTTTTTCTGGGTTGAAGAATTCATGGAGGTGTATGTTTTGAGGCAATCAACTATTCATCAAAAGTTTGATGGTACATTCTATTAATTGGCATCTCACACACCGGTAAAATCCATGAGGAAAATCGCACAAATGAAAAAGAGTAGCTGGTAATGCCCAGCCAGGCCTAGTACAAAATTTTCCTGAATTTTTTTTTTTTTTTGAAGAAAAAAAAAGGAAAAATTTATGAAGTTGTGGACATTCTACGGACTCTCACGGGGTGTAAGATGACAATACAAGTTTCATAACCATTGGATTACAACACTCTTTTCCTGAGGAGATATGGTGATCGCCTAGAATTAACAGATGGATGTTGCTGTGGAGTAGCATGTTGGAGTTTTGAGACAGTAGTATTATCAGAAGACACAAGATTTTTTTTTGGCTGTGGTTGCACTTTACATTCCTCTTGTATAGGAAGCTCATGAATCCTTTTTGGAGGAATTTTTAAAAGTCTATTGATGTGAATTTTCACCACAGGTGCATTTAAGTGTTGAAATCTTTGAATTTTCACAAGTACAGGAGAGCAAACTTTTTTAACAAAGAAAGGACCATCATAGGTAGGTCTGAATTTATCTTTGGATTTTACATAGACAATATCAGCATGATGAAAAGTTCTTAGTTTTGCACTTTCATTAGATTTTTCATTTTGTAAGAGTTTCTTACTTAGAGAGTTTTCATATACTTGATTGTAGATGTGTGTTAATTGATCAAGAATTTTGTGTATTTCATATGCGGAATCAAGAGAAGGTTCAACATTTAAGTTTGGAATGTCTGTAATTAATGATAATTGTCTACCGAAATGTACTAAGTTAGGTGTGAATTCAGTTGTAGAGTGAGTTGATGCATTGTAACAAGCTTTGTGAATGTCTACTGCATACGAGAAGTCGATTCCTGAGGCTTGGAGTGCTTTTAAGCTGTACTTTAGGCTGAGATTAATCCTCTCTGAAAGTGAGTTGGCAGCGGGATTACCTGTTGTTGTGTAGCTGAGTTTAATGTTGAACAGCTGATTCAATTTTTGGAAAAGTTCACAATTGAATTGTTTACCCAAGTCGGTTAGGACCATTTGTGGGCGACCAAATAATGTTATGTATTTGAAGAATGCTTTAGCGACCGAAACAGCTGTAATGTTGTTGAGTACATATAGTTCCATGTGTCTAGAGAAGGTGTCAATGCAAGTTAAAATGTATTTACCATTGTTGAATACACCTACAATATCTAAACTAACTAGTTCACCAGGCCTTTTGGCTGTGTGTGTCTGTTGAAAAGGGGCTTTTGGGATTCTGTGATACTTAGCTTGTATGCAGTTGGTGCATGTAGCACAATAGTTAATTGTATCAACATAAATTCCTGACCACCAGAATTTTTGAGAAACTAATTCAAAAGTTTTCTTAATGCCAAAATGACTAAAATGTGATAAACGCAAAGCTTTTTCTTTAAGTGACTGAGGTACAACAAATTTTAGCTCAAGATCAGAATTTTCATCATCTAAATTTTTGGCATGCATGAGTAGTTTGTTTTCTGGGTTAATGCAGTATTTTCTGTACTTTTCTGACATGACTCGATTTAAAATACTGTTGTATATAACTGATAATTTTGGATCTTTCAACTGTTCACCGAGGAGTGTTTTCTCAGAGATCTCCAAAAGAGGGTCAGGTTTATCATGTGTCATGTTTAAGATAGATATGAAATTATTCAAGAGTTCACCCTTACTGTCATGTGTTATGTGGTTAACAGTTTTTTTTGAGTTACTTACATCTTTATCATTGCTGTGTTCACGACATTCTTTTCTTAAGTCCTGTTCATGGCCTGGTATATTATCAAAATGTTCCTCAACTATAATTGGTAATTCTTCAACATCCTGACAGTTTAGATTTACTACCGGGTTAATCTGTGTATCTTTGAGAAGAGACGGATGAGAATTCAAGTCAATTTGGTGATTCGTCATATCAGTTCGTGAGAGTAGATCCGGGATTAAATTTTGGGTTCCAGGTAAGTACCGGAAGCTAAATTCGAATTCACTTATGGACATAAGCCATCTTGTTGTCAATGAGGCAGGTGAGGATGACTTTTTGTAATGCTTTAAAGATTTAGCATCTGAGAGAATATACACATGTCTGTTGTAAATATAACTTTTAAAAGCGTGTAGAGTTTGGACAATTGCCATAAGTTCTAACTTAATAGCAGGATAACGTGTCTCAGCAGGTGACAGAATTTTACTGAAGTATGAAACAGGCATAAAAATATTATTTCTTTTCTGCAAGAGTACTCCTGAAATGGCATATCCACTAGCGTCAGTGTTTACATAAAAATCTTCATCCCATCTAGGCTGAGTTATGTAGGGGTTATTAAAAAAGATGTCTTGTAGTTTTGTGAATATTTGGTGTGTTTCATCTGTCCACTCAAAATTAGCTTTTGGCAATGTTAACTGATTTAGAGGTTGTATGTAATCAGAAAAACGAGGAATTAGTGACCTATAATACGAGCAAATGCCTATGAACTTTTTCAGTTGCCTCTTTGTTTTCGGTACTGGGAAAGAAACAATTTTTGTGATGTTGGCCTCAAGTGGCAAAATTTTGTCTTGCGAAATTTGAAAACCAAGGTAGTTAATTTTGTCCTTAAACCATTCACACTTCTTCGGAGACAGTGTTAAATTAAATTCTTTAATAACTGACAAGAAGATTTTCAATTTATGTTGCATTTCTTCGAGGTTTTGTGCTGCAAGAATAAAGTCATCTTGAAAACCGAATACACCTGGTAAATTTGTTGTTTCGATGACTAAGTCAGTTAGGTGTTGAAAAATGGATGCACATGATTTAGCACCAAACATTAATCTATTGTACATGAATGATCCCCAAGGAGTAACAAATGAGAATTTGTCCCTAAAGTTTTCTGGCAAATCAATTTGATGATAAGCCGATTGAAGATCTAAGGTTGTGAAGTACTTATACTGTGACAGTGAGTTGATTAGAGTGTGAATTTTTGGAAGTGGGTAGGATGAGTGTGAAATTAAAGAATTTACAAGTCGGAGGTCAAGAGCTAATCTGTACTTCTGAATTCCTGAGGATTCTAGTCTTTTCTTTACAAGTAAGCAAGGACTTCCCCACCGAGATTGGTTTCGACTAATGATTCCTGCTTCCTGAAGCTCAGTTAATTGTCGTTTAGCTTCTGCCTGCAAGCTTTGAGGTATTGGGTATGGTAAGACTCTGATTGGAAAATTGTGTGTAAATGAAAAGTCTACAGGTACCCTATCTGTGTGTCCCAGTGAGCTTAATGACGAAGAAAAACATTCCCAATTATTTTGCAGGATGCTCTTAATTACCCGAGATTCCTCCTCATTCAAGTGTTCTAAATTGAAATTATCTAAATTAAATTCTTTTTTTCTCAGTTCAAGAACTTCTGTGGTTGCTTTAATGTAATTTAAACATTGTTCCTTTTGGGATGTTGGTAACTCCTTTATATCAGCAATGTAAGCTAAAGTTCCAATTTTTGTGTTTTTATTTATATGTAATTGTTGGTCAGATTTGTTTCTTACATACAAATGAAATTTGTTCCTATTTTTCATGTCCTTTTGATTTCTGTTGTGTTCATCAATTTGTATGATGGAATCACTCAATTCCAAACTTTGATTCAAATCATACTTTCCCTCAAACAAGAATTGACCAGGGGCAATCTGATTATCATTTGCAAAAAGGGGTATGTACGCCTCTTCGTCAGGATTCAGTACAACTTTCGAGAAGGTGTGTACATTCACTGTTTCAAGTTCATGTGTTTGTGTGTTATCCAACCTTGTTTTGTCTTTGTTTTCAGTGTCCATTGCATCAGTTAGTAAAGGAATTTTCATTTCGTCATACAAAAGGGTGTTCTCCGAGGAGGCGATTGACATGTTGTATTTTGAAATGAAATCGTAACCAAGTACTGCCATGAAAGTTGACTCGCTATTGTACTTAATAATGTAAAAGTTGTGCTTGAAAAAGAGTTTGTTTACTTTGAATGAAAATTCGACACAAGCTTTACAATTTACAGTAGAGTTTATAGTCTCAATAGCAACTGGTCGTGATGACAAATACTTGAATTTAGTTGTTTCTCTTACTTGGTTGAAAATGTTGTCGTGTAAAATCGAGATTGAACTACCAGTGTCAAGAAGTGCGACTATGAAAATGTCATTAATTTGAATTTTGATGAATGGCATTTTCTTATAAATTTGGTTAGGCGCTTCGTTAATTAAATTAAATGAACCTGGTACAAATTCTACTGCTTCAACTGAAGGGAATGTGTTTTGTTTACCTCTGACAGGTGAGGTTTGTGTTTGTGTGGAAGATAAGGTCTGTGTTGAACAAGATTTTCCTATCTTCACTGCTTTTGTGAGTTTTTGTGCTTTGGTTTTCTCACCAACATTTTCAAGTGTGCCAGTAAAAAGTTCATGGTTTGGCACCTTGGGACTTTTTTGAATTACATTATATGACATTTGAGAACAATTTGGTACATAATGAACATTTTGGTTAAACCATTCAGCACTGTGTGTATTACCGTAAAAACTGTTTGGTTGGACACAATTGTACTGAAACTCAGGAGCAGACAAAAATGTATTTGATGTGACATTATCAGTTGGTTCAAAAGGAAGTTGAGAACTTTGAGTTCCTTGGTCATTAAATTGTTTACTTCCTACATTTGTGTTTAAAAAGTTGGAGAACTTATACTGTTCGTCACAATATCTGTTTGAATTTTCACCCGAGTTTCTTCGAAATCTGTGGTGCCCTCTAGGTGAGTTCCTACTTCGGTTGTAGTTGTACCCCTGATTGTTTGTGTTATTCTGTGTCCTTTGACCACTTCCGCGTTTATGGAAATCGTGACTTCCTCTCCTATTACTGAATTTATTAGCAAAATTCTGAGCCCTAGCTCCATTCCCTGCATGTTTGTGAAACAGAAAACAGTTCCTTCTAAAATGTCCTGGTTTACCACAATAAAAGCAAATAATTTTGTTTGATCGATTTGTGTTCCTTGTGTTTTCAAATTTTTGAAATTCATCAATTTCATTATATGTTGTTGAGGTGCTACAAGACTGACCTCCTTGTCTGGTGTTGTGGCTTTTATTTACATTTGTGGTGTGTGCAACTGTTTCTCTACCTTTCTCGTACTTTGACTCTAACTCAATGATTTTTTTCTCTAGGCTCAAAATGTGTTCATTGTTATACTGTTCCGTTCTGTATGACTCTGCAGAGGCAGTGATTTTTTCAATTTCTTGTGCTCTTTTCGCTGCTTGTTCAAAAGTTTCAATATTCTCTTCCAAAATTTTAATTCTGACAGTTTGCGGGATTACACTAAGGAATTTCTGGAAGAGTATTTGGTCAATTGCTTCATGATTTGTGATTTTAAAGACACTCGCAGTTATCACCCTGATTCTGTGAGCAATACTGATGATTGACTCATTTGGTTGAAAAGAAATGGAGTGAAAATCGTTCATGGTGTATGTGATGTCTGGTTTCTTAAAGAAATTTATCAGTGCATCAGTAATTACATTTACAGAGGTGGCATATCTTAGGCTAGGTGTCTCTATCATGTACCGAAAGGCAGCTCCTGTTAATTTGCTTTTAATGTACAAAATGGTTTTTTCATCTGACCATTTATTTACCCTTGCCAAATCTTTAAGTTGCTCAACAAAATATTCGACTTGATCAGGTTCTCCTGAGAATGGAGCAATTGTGAACATGAAAGGGGTTTTTGGCGAATTTGAATTATGTGTTGTACTAGCCGAAGGTGCCGCCTGTTTGTTTCTAGCCATGACTTCAAGTGAGTGTAAAAAGTTAGAAGGGAAAAGAAACTTAAGTTCTCATAGTTTTGTATGAGGACGGCGCGACCAATGGTTCAAATATGTCATCAATTGAGGAAAAGAACACTTTTCTCTGCTCCCGATACATATATGCATTTAGTGTGTAACTAATCATGTATTGCAAAAGGTAGTAAATATTGTATTAAAACAATAATAAACACATATAATGCAATTGAACATAATTTGGTCATGCCACAAAACATATAGTGAATAATTGTCGTGTGTCAAGTAGTGTTTCAGAAATATTCAAATATTCAAAGAGTTCATTGAAATGTATGTAAACACAATATAAATTTTGCATGACCGTGCAAGAACAGCTTCACTACTAACGACTGGAATTTTTCTCTCATAATTCAAATTCAGAAACACTTTAGCAAAAACAAAACAAAGAAAAGAAAGATCTTCTTATATCTTTTTACACAAGAGAGAAAAAAAATTTATAGAAGAAAGTTACCCACATTTTCTCTTTTTTTTTTTCAAAACACTTCACTTTATCAAAAATAAAAAGAGTGAGCATTTAAGCATACAAAAAAAACATGCCAAATTACAAAAAGGTGAAGAGAGAGGGGCCTGTGTCACGGCGCCAATCTGTGGTGGGGGGAAAAAGGCGCGGCGGTCCGCCCCTGCCCTCCGAAGTGGAGCGAAACTCGTCGCGTCCCGCAAATAACCACTTTGGTTCGCCCCTACTCTCTCAGAAGGAACCCAAGGTCCAAAAAACATGAAACAAATTGCCGTGGAGAGGGGTCCAGTCTTTGAGTGAGGAAGTTCTTGCAACACTGACTTTGCTTAGGTTTGCAATGGAAATAAAAATGTGTATCTCACCCACATTCTCATGCCGCTATTCGTAGCAATAAAGTGGAGAAGGTAAGATAATCCAAATTCCACATCCAGTGGGGAGGTAAAATCAACACCACACTCGACCGACGATGTCATGATATAAAAGGAAAAACAGATAAACTTTAGAAACAAAATAAACACACACTATTCAGGAAAAACACATGGATTTCTTAGGGAAAACATAAACAAGTAATTTATTGAAACATGTTATAGAGGAAATACACCCATTGAAACATTAGTACTAGTTGGAAGCGTGACTTCTTGGTAAACAAAACATGGGTATCGCAGCAGTTTGGGCTTTGTATGGAGAACACTCTACAAAAGGATGACATGTTTCACATATGCATAAAAACTCAATTCATTATATACTCAGAATTAGACTACATCAAGAGAAACAAAACTTGCACTAATACTTTTTGACTTCTTCGCATTAATCGCAATAAGCCACCCCACTCTGACCAGGGTTAACATATGATTCACTGCACAAAACATTTCTCGCATGTTTGATTTGAGTGGGTGTTTAACCCTCCTCTCGGGCTAAAAATAGGAATTTGTGAGCAAAAAGGGTTCTTGTAATTCCTCGCACGGGGAACTAAAAATTGAGGAAGAAAAGGGAACGCTAGAGAATTAAAAGTTACTTCGTGTAATAGTCATCGTCAGTCGGCTCAGGAGGAACGGTGGTTTCCGCAGCCTGTTCCAGCTTCCCGCACACCGCCCGAGGTCCGGAGGGGCTCCTGCGATGGCTCTGGCTCTACGTCTTTATTCCATGGTCACACTCCTCATGGCCCTGCAGCAGGACAGACCCACGAGACAGCAGATTTTCTGTGGGCTCCTGTCACCGTCCGTTCGCCACCGTCCTGGGTCCGGAGGTCCTCCCTCCCCTCGCTGCTCAATTTTCTAGATGCACCATCTTGGAGGCTCTAATTCCGAGAGAGAGAGCCCGAGTTTTCCAACAGTTGCTTTTCCAAGCCACACAAAACTTCCTGGGAGACCGCGCCGAATTCCTTCCCATAAAGCCAAGTCCTTGACCTCCGCTTTCCCTATTCGCCAGCGGGCTCGCCAGCATCCACGTGCCTTAGTTTCCGTTAGAGTTCTTGCGGTTGAAAAAGTTCGTTACTTCATTTGCATTTTATTCTCTGGGAAAACTGTTGGTCATCCGCATTTTCTGTAGACGCTGCATTCCCGGGGCTCGCGCTCGCTTTCTGGGCTCTGTTTTTCGTGGGAACGATGAATGGGTGCAGTTGTAAAGGGATTTAAATGTGATACCATGTGATACATATCACAAGACTGTTGTACAATGAAGCTTTGTTGAGAAAAATAGTCAAAGATGGCCAATTTCATGATTAATCTGCAAATTAAATAACATTTGTGTTAAACTTCAAATATTCATGTGCGTTAAGTTTTTGTTTTAGTTGCATAATATCTTATTATTTGGAATTCAAAATAAATAATTTAAGTTTTTTTATACCGTTTTCTTTTATATATAGTTATTTAAGTAAGATATATGTTCGTACTTAATGTAATATTGCTATATGTAGAATGAAATGGCGTGAGATTATAGTTTTAGAACATGGTTCAAAGTAGCCACTAACAACGCCAAAGTGGTAACTAACTTTTTTGGGTTTACTAGAAAATGGCCACTATCAAATTTTTTTTAGTTTCGAACTTTACCTTTATACCAACTAACCCCCCCACCCAAGTAGCACACTTCGTTTTTTAAAGGTTGTAAAATGGTTATTAACGTTGTAACAACTGCTTAAAAACGTTTACAAAACGTTTAAAGGTTATTTGTGCTACCTGGGCCTATACGAAACGGCAACTGACGGGAATCACGGCAAAATGAAACTAGCTGTCGTGGCCGTCACGAAACTTTCTTCTATATCTATCTTATGAATTCCGGTTACAAAATAAAATACCAGCCCGAATAGTTGGAGACAGCTCCAATTTCCCAATTATCGTAATAACCCTGCAAATGCAGAATCAATGAGCGAAATTGGAAATCGTTGCAAAAGCCTTGTTTAAATATTAATTGCAAACATTTTATTTGTTAGTAAAATTAAATTGGTAACAGTTAAAAATTTCAAATCATTGAAAGTTTTCAGATGTTTTGATAATTAAGTACGGAATTCAAGTGAAACACGGACGACCGCAACTCAGCAATGCAATCGCAAATTCCCAAATTTGGATTCAAGTGAAACGTTACAATCGCTACGAGATGCGATTCTATCGTAATTCGACTTCCAGTAGCGATTGCAATTTTGGTCTACAGCGATCGCCTCGAAGCGATTGCAGTGGTGTTTCACTTGAATTCGGTCCTAAATGCGTGAAAGCGATTTTTAATGAATTATTTTTTCGCATTGTTTGTTGACTAAGCACAAAAGTCACCCTTCCCTCCCCCTGAGGCGATTGGTGCCAAAATTTAATCGATGCTTGCTTTCATCTTGGGTTAGTGTTATTCCAAATTTCATTCAAATCGCAGCAATATTTCTCGAGATATAGCAGGTGCAATGACAAAATAAGCACTTTTGATTGCACGACCTCCCTTTAAGTAATTGACACAAACATTGAATCAACTCTTTTACTCTTTAACGTCCACTTGAGTACCAATTTTTGTTTGATTTCGCTCATTACTTCTCGAGATATAGCAGTTACAATAAATAAGAAGAACGCTCGATTGCTCCACCCCCCTTTGCGATATTGACACACAAATTGAATCAACACCTGTACTCAGTAGTATCTACCTATGGACCAATTTTCGTTTGATTCCGCTGGTTACTTTCTGAGATATAGCAATCACCCACGCGCAGAAAACGTGCGATTGCTCCATCCTCCTTGGAGGAGTTCGCTAAAAAATTCGCAAAATTTTTTTTGCATATGTGCAAAAATTTTTGTTCGACTTCATGCAGTAGTTTTTTGCTCTAGCTCGGTCACACACACACACACACACACACACACACACACACACACGAGCGCGCGCGCGCACACACGCACACGCGCGCGCACACACACACACACACACAATTTTCAAAAATGATCGAAATGGACTCAGCGCACGTCAAAACGTGCAAATCCGTCAAAATTCGACATTCGAAAATTTTCACGAATCCAATACTTTATTCTATATATTAGATATAGAAGAAAGTAAAAACATGAAATGAATTTATTTCGAGATGAGATTCTGAGGAAAGTTTACGGAAAGCTTGTTTTAAAATAATGATGGAGTATTTCACTTTCTATCAAAGAGGGAAAAGATTGAGCTAACCCTAATGGCAGTTGCCGTTGTGGCAAAACTAATTGGGCTTTTAGGTAACTAAAAAAATGGACGGTTGAAAAACTACGGCATTTCTAGCGACTGTCACGAACTATAAAGGCAATTCTCAACAAAAATGGCAATCTACAAAGCACTTTGAGTTTTTACATTAGATATTTGTTACTTTTATGTTAATATGTTTACAAAATTACTTCAGTGTTTTTGTGGTTTCTAAAAGCTTTTATGGAAGCAGGTAAAATAAGTCTCATAAAGGATTTTTTCATGGATAAGTATTACAATATACGAAATTATTAAAGTAGACTCATCTTTTATTCATGCATGTTGCTTGTTGCAATTATCTTCTATGAATTTTTAATGTACGTTTTTTTCACCAAAAACAACTAAAGTACTTTTTAGAACTCTTTAAATGGATTTTGTGTGGTGAAAAAAAGTTATGTGGTGCTCTTATCACGTATCTACCGATGAAAAACTGCGTGGGTTTTGCGATTCAATCTTGAATTTCATGAAGGTTGAACCAGCTTTATATAGAATTTATTTTAAAAAGTTTTAATGTTAACCAATATTGTAAGAAAAAAGTTTAATTTCATGATAAAAAAAACTAAATAAGTAACAAACTTTGTGAAAGAATAAAAACGTCATTTTGAAAAGAATTCTCATATACTGTATTATATCTAACTATAATAAAAGAACAATAACAAATATATTGTTTATCAAAGTATTTTATCAAAATATAAGTTTAATTTTATTTAACATATCTCAGAGGCTTAAATCACCTTGAAAGAGCACTGAAAATTTTATTCAATTTCTTAATGGTTCTTTTTTAAAAAAAATACAATGAACTCTAACTTATACATCGTCTCATTTATACGCTTTTTTTACTTATTCAACGATCTTAAATGGTCCCAGCACATTCCATAGCAAAATAATGATAGTATCATTCGTTTATACGTCGCACTAAAAATAAATATTTCACTTTTGTGCCAAATTTTCTGTAATTATTTTATTATTTTTTTAAATAAGCATTTTTCTTCACTTTCCTCGTTAATCTTTCGCCTTTATTGCTCACGGAAGGCATTTTTCCGCATGAACTAGAGTTCGGAGAGGGACAATTACCTGTTATGGATCGTTTTAAAGGGAACAGTTTGTAATTAGATATGCTACAACTTTTGTTTTATATTTATCATTGTAGTTACGTTACAGTAATTGCCAATATAAACATTCTTATTCATTTTCTCATTAGAGCCTATGTTGCGTTTTAGTGCTTTACATAGGCTTTTTCCCTTATACGTCTCTCTTACTTACGCGCCTTTTCTGTTGGTCCCTTGGGCCAGATCATAAGTGATAGTTCACTGTATATTTGAGAAAAAAAAGAAAAAAAGAAACCTTTGAGTAAAAAATTTTAATATCAATTTCATTTGAAAAATGCATAAACAGAAAGCAATGTAAATCAACACCTTTTGAAACACGTATCGGACCATTTGAATAATTCTTTTCTCTTCTAATTAGACTCATAACCCAGCAAAAAAATAATAAAGCTCTTGTTTCTCAATATTCAAAAACAGTTCTTTTAAAAATGATGGTAGATTGGGAAAAACGCAAGCAACGGAAGGTTTGTTTTTACGCTTTAATGCTCCAATAACCTCATTCCTACACCGAAGTGTTAAAATTTTTCAGATAGAGAGATAGACAAAGGGAAAGAGAGAGAGAGATAAAAGAAATATACATTTGGAAATTTTTCAATTGTTTCACGAATTATTTTTAATTCAACTTTTGACATTTTCGGAAATCTTTCCCCGCCATAAGATTTAGCTTTTTCCATTTTTAGAAACACTAAAAATCAAACCAAAATGAGCAATATAGGAAAACGAGCTGTTAAAATGTTTCGTTATTTGCACTTGTTATATAGAAAACAACGAATTAATTTCCACTTAATGTTGATGCTTCAGGAATAAAGCAGGTAAAAGCTTTGTAGCACGAATAACTTTTTTTTTCCTCAGGATATAAAAATATCTTAGGTTAGTAGAAATAATATTTTACCAGTAGCTGTAAAGTGTATGGGTCATTTTCACCATATGCTTACATTTCAAAATTTTTAAGTAATTTTTTTAAATTGCTATTTTTTTTAGAAATACTAACAGATGTTTAGTCACATATTGTAGGTGTGTAAAAAAGTAACTGGTTGTACACTTTGATGAATAATTAAGTATTCAAATGCTGTTGTAAAACTGTAAGTTGCAAGGAAAATTGTCGTCCATTACCATACAAAATCAATATGAAATCTCACTTTTAAACTATATCATAGAGCCTAACACCAACTTCATTTGAAATTATTTGCGCCCTGAAGCTTAAAACGATGTTTGTGATGATTGAAATATTGATCAAAAACTCTATGGTAACGAATTTGACATTTGGTAACGGATTTGACCAGTAACGGACTTGACATTTCAACCAAAATGTCAAATTATGGCTAGGTTGTCGAATTTAAAAATTGAACTACAATATGCATTTTCTTAGAGTTGTATAATAAACAATATTTAGGGGTAAAAGTTTAGAAAAAGTAAAAATTAATACTAAAATCTTTGGTAACGGACTTGACAAAGAATAAAAATACGCACCTGGAAAAAAATTTGTGCGAAACGCCACAGCAATACTTCTCGACTCAGGGAAACAAAATGGTACAAAATAGTTACGTCACTAATTTGTTAAGTTAACTGAATACGTGTTACCATCTTTTGACTTCAATAAATACCTTTTTTAGCTAAAATAATCTTAGGGTAACGGACTTGACAAGAACTTCCGGACAAAATATATTCATACATTTCTTATTGAAATAAAATTACTATTGTCAATATTTATCATGAATACCATATACTAATAGTCAATATATAAACATAATGTGTCGCATTTACTTTTTTTGACCATTAAGTATAGGGAAAAAATAGTTGAACTTGCGAAAATTGGAAATGGACAAGCGTTTTTGCCTTGATTCTCATTTTTAAAGACTTATATAAAAATAAATAAATAAATTTCAATAATTTGTTGAGTGATAGAATTTTTTTGAGGATATTTTTTGCAGAAAATAATTATTCGCATTGAATTTAAAATATAAGTTATGCTTCAAAATCGTCTTTTTAACCTCCGGACAGCAAATGTAAGCAAATTTTGAAAATGACCCGTATCTAATATTAAATGTCTCGGTCACAGTTAAACTGTTGGAATGATATACATGATATGGAGTATATGGGTGAGACAAACTATTACAAAAAGATTCCACTAAACTAAAGTTTTTACCATTCATAGATAAGTTTGAAGTAGAAAATACAAAGAGTCAATATATACGAACAATACATAAAGTCCTCTGTTGATTTCATTTTCACTTTATAAGTCCCTCCTCAAATTTAATTTGCCTAAAAACATTTATTTATTTTACAATTTATCAGCACAAATTTAAGATGCAATGGAATAGCTAATCAAACCTTTCTCACTGATTAGCTGCAATTCTGAATGGAAGGGCTTGGAGGATGAAGGGGCTAAGTTACGTTTTGAAAAATGAAAATTCTGCACAGTGGTAAGCAATGGATACATGTAAGCAAATTAAACTTGGTGCATCAAAAAGTAGATATCATAAGACCAATTTCATACACGCACCAATGACAAAACCAGAAAACAAAAAAGCTGCAACAACTGCAACAATGAAACTTTGAACTTTAATTACTCGCAGCTGACAGAGTGGTATAGTGGTTAAGACGCTGGCCTCTTACGCCCAAAAGCGCGGGTTCGAACCCGGCTCCAGTCGGTGGATTTTTCATGATGCAGAAAATCGACAGCGCTCATGTCGTATGATTATGCGGCATGTAAAAGATCCCTCGAGTACTAGTATCTCGTGGCAAAATTAAATTCCTAGTGCAGTTCCGCATCGAATAGAGCCCAGGTGCCTCCATCTAGTGGGGAAACTGGGCGTCAAAAATAGTTGTAGCAATGGTATCCCACCGATGGTGGTGCCACATGAAAGAGTGGATGCCGCTTTGGGGAATGTACTAGGTCTGCAAATGGCATTAAGCTAAACGCAGCCCCATTTGAAACAAACAAACTTTAATTATTCGCAATTTCTGTTTTGTCGCGTAACCCCTTCATCTCCCGAGCCCTTGAATTGTGTGGTAGTTACAATTCTCGTATTTAAGTTGATCAACAAGTATCAGGGATACATTTCATTCTGTCTTGCAGTATTTGATTTGAGAGCTATGTACGTTAGGATGAGTCAATTTTAACTTTTTTTTTAAAATCGAAAATGCCTGTAGTGGGAAAGTTGTGTATCGGTATCAAATGTTTGTAGAAAAAATTGCTTTGAAGTCGAAATATTTTAACATCTCCCACAAGGCCTTTGAAGTTCCGATAAATATGTAAAAAGCAGCATTTTAATTTTTTTCTCATTTTTACGAATGACTTTCAAATCGCCAGTCGCGAAAGTAGTATCATAGTAAGACTGATTTTTACACACGACAAAAGTTACTTTTTTTTTAAAAAAGCTTTGCTTAGTTTATAGTCTGGCGTCTTGCTTTTCAGTCTAACAAATTTGCTTCTTAGTCAAGTGTTAAATTTAAGGATTATTAAAACATGAACTCTCTGAGTTTTGCCACTGCATAATTAATCAAATACTGTCGGCCCCGATTGAACGAATACTATAGGTTCCAAGAAATTTTATTCGATTAAGCGGGGTATTTGATTAAGCGGGGAACATTTTTTTTACCTTTCCATTTTCAAAACTTTTGTCTCAGAACGTAATAATAACAGAGAAATAGCTATATAAAGGAAATAAATAATGTTATTGGTAAAAAGATTTTGAAATAAGCAAAGTAAACAACAAATGGTATAATAATTGAGTATAAATATTGTACAGTCGTATGAAAATCATAAAAAAGTAACTTACAACTTGTGTTGCGAAAAATTTGTGTTGCGAAAAATTTGTTTTTCCGCCTTTTATTTTCTGAAACAGTCCACAATAGTGGTTTGCTTGCTGAAGGTCTTGTGGGAACACTTTTATTTCATTCGACGTTTTTCTAAGCAAAAATTTTTGCAAAAGCTGACAAATATTATTCGATTATCCGGGGAAATCATTCGATTAAGCGGGGATGTTTAACATTGTGTCTATGGGGAAATGTGCGGTTCCAAACGGTTTTATTCGTATAAGCGGGGTATTCGTTTATCCGTTACCCGATTAAGCGGGGACGACTCAATAAAAGAAAGAAAATGAAACTGCTTTAACAGAAGTACAGGTGAGATCTGTTTTTATCTCAAATGAAGGGGCAAGTGGATAAAGGTGATATGTGACGATTTTTAAATTTTACTTTTTACCGTGGAGGAAGGTGATAAGTCTATGAGTATCATGTCCCCTTAGTCGCAGAAATGATTGGTAACGAAGAATATGACCCCGTTTTACCAGTTGAGAAAAATCCATTATTAACCCTCGAGGGTCCTTCCCATTTCAGTTACACTCAAGACCCTTGGGGTCATAAACGACCCCAATGCTTCCTTTAATTAATTTATTATGATTATTGAATGTTACATGCATTATTTAAGTTCACACACGTTTTAATGCTGAAAAACTAAAAATAAAAAGACACAAGTAAATATTCAAAGTAAAATTTAGTTTATGCATTAAAAATTTAAATTTTAGAGTAAAACTTACAATAACTGTAGATTTATTTCCAACTGTTACAGACATGAAGAAACATGTTTTTTTTGCAAGTGAATTTGAAACACTTATGACATTTTTTGATGCATTTTCTGTCCAGTTCTCTTGGACAAAAGTTGCAACGTCCTCTTTTTTTTTGGCATTCTGGGGAAGTGACCCCAAGGGTCGTGTGTGCAAAAAATGCAATTCGGGAAAAATAAAACATAATAATAGCATTATTTTGAATATAAAACTAGAAGAATAAAAGCCACAAAATGCCATTAAAAACAAATGGTTGATGAACAAGATATATTAAACAGAAATTGCATTGGGGTAACATATGACCCCAAGGAACCCACGAGGGTTAAAAAACAACACAGCATTTTTTTCTTAAAGCTTTTTCAAGAAATTTAAAAAAATGTCACATATTACCTTCCACTTGTCCCTTCAATTGTTTTTAATCTTTTTGTTGCTGAGGTGTTTTCACATACGCTTCGCCAAGAAAAAATAGTTAGATTTTAAATACCTGCATTATGTGATCTACGAATCTTTTTCATACCAGTATTTGACAGCACCGAAAATTTTTATTCAAATTTAAATCCTTTCCCAATACTTCTTTTGCTTGTTTCGGCTTTTAATGCTTACTTTTGGGATTTCAAATCAAATCGCAATCAACAATTTATTTTCCAAAGTTTTTTTTTTCTTCAACTTCAAAACAGAAATGCAAAATTGAGTTTTCAAATTTACTGAATAAATTTAAAGAAAATATTCCTTCAGAGATGCTTTTTATGTCAGACGCATGTTTTTTCTTCTCAAATGTACTGTCGCATATTTAAAAGTGAGCTTTTTCTTCAAACATTTTGTCTTTGAGAGCTCGAGGCAGTGTTGAGCTGTAAAATATTTAAACAGCCGAAGATGAAATCGGATTTAGCTACTCATTTGCATAGAATCCTTATCTAACTGCATTTTGTAAATTGCATCTGGAAATAAATTTAAATATTCTTAATATTCAAAGGAACTTTTTTTATTGCATTTGTAATTTTCCCTTTTAGAAAAGCTAAATCAGTGAAAATAAAAACGTTATTCAGAAAGACAAAATTAGTAAGAAACATCAGCACATAGTTTTACTTTTACGCTTGTTTTGCAGATTTTTTTCCCTTTTCTTTAAAGTGTATCTCTAAAATTACTCTGATACAGAGATATTTAAAAGTATAAATTTATATCACATATCGTTTTTAGATGTAACCCCTTGTTGTTTACTTGATATTACTATGTTAAAAGTTAAAATGTTCGCTGATAAATTTTAAAAAATAAACTTTAATCTCGAATGTTCAAACGTATTTATGTTTTAATTTTCATTTTATTGCTGTATTTTTAGTTAGACTCGGTACTTTTAATTAATTAATTAATTAAAATACAGTTATGTCTTCTCATTTGACGCTTTTTTCATATTTCGAAACTGCAATTCTGCTTTTTTTACTTTATTTTAACTAGGGATGGACCGGATAGTGATTTTGTCGGATACCGGATATCGGATATCCGGTGGCTCATCACACGCCGGATACCGGATATCCGGCCGGATATCCTGCGGATATCCGGCATTACAATTACATTGCATGCTCGCTTATTTTTATGTAATGCAGCTTCAAAACAATAAATCAAAGTTGTTTCTTGCATAATTTCTTTAAGAACATGTTAAATACATTTAAATTAATTTTTAAAGCCTCTATTTTATTTGTACAGGAGTAGCGCTACATATAAAATGAAACACTAGCATATTGTGATTTCTTTCTAAATCACAATATGCTAGTTATGTATTATGTATTATGTATTTTTATCAAAATAGACGAAACTTTAAAAGATTGAATTAAATATTTCTGTATATACTCAAAGTTTAAACTTTTAATTATTCTTAGTTTAAATTTTAAAGCTTTTCTGTTTCAATATCATTTCAATAGGTTTCTACGTAAATGATACAGTTATTAAATATTTCACCAATATTAAAAAAAAGGAAAAAAAAAACTAAGCTCAGATAAACTTTTTTTTTTTTTTTTCAAATTGATACATATTTTATTAGAATTTTATGAATTTAAACTTCATTACAAAGTAACACATTTTCTTATTTCTAATTTTGCAATAATATAAAGCAAAATTTTGCTTTGAAATTCTTTTTTTTAAAGAATAATATGCATGTAATTTTTCTAACATACAAGTTAAAGAAGAAAATATTAAAACAGGACCAGTGTGTTAAATAATAATAATAATAATAAAGTTATACTAAATAATCAGTTAAAAATTTTATATAACTCCAAAAAACAAAGGAACATGTTTTCTGAAGATTCAAATCAGCAGTTTAAATATACTTTTAAGAGGTATGCTAAAGTTGTTCACTTTTTTAAAAACAAATGAGTAAACTTTACTTAAATAATCAACTTGAAATTTTACTTTAGTTCCAAAAAATTAAGATACACATTCTTAAAAGTGGCAAATTATCATTTTAAATACATTAAGGGTCATGCTAAACATATTCACTTTTTTAAAAACAAATTAATAAACTAATTCTTAAACGATCACCTCGAAATTCAACTTCATTTTGAAAAAATAAAGATACATTCCGAGATGCAAATGTTATATTTATGGGTTATTCCAGCCAAAATGGTACAAATCATGTCTGAAATTGTCGAGTTAAGTTTATCAAATGAAGTAATTTTCACCAACTAATTACTAATCATTGTTTTAAAAATTATTCTCTGTTTATTTGTGCATAATAAAGTGTAAATGGCTTGTATATATGAGTCATTCATTAAGGGTTTTGAATAGTTCGACCACTTTGTGTAACAGAGGAGACAAATGAGGTTTGAAAAATATATTTCTAATCGTAAAGAAAAGTTAATTACAGAAAAAGCATAAAATGAACTAAGCATCCTAAAACTAATTCTGTCTGCAATTTCAAGAAAAAATATTTTTTGCACTATTAATGCGACTGTAACAGAGTGGACATCCCACAGTGCAAATTAACTATCATCAGCAAAGAATTTTAGGCTTATCTTAGTTACTGATTATATAATTCAATGTATCAAAGTAATCAAAGCAGATACATTACTTGTACTTATTAAAAAAAATATCACATTGAATGCGATTGCTTATTTTATTTCTGAAAGGCTTGTAACAGAGTGGACAGTTTGAAACATAAAAAAAATCTAGGAACAAAGATAAATAGGTGTTTTTCCAAGATTTTGTTGTTTACATACATAAAAATCAGCAGAAAGGGTGTCAGAAGCATTTTTTGTGCTGTGCATTGCAAATGATTTTGTTGTTGCATTTCAGCTTAATCTTAAATTGCATTTTAAGTCCTAGCAATTTGAAGCTGGGGCAGATCATTTTTTCCTTCTTTTGCCAAAGAATTTTTTTTTTTTTTTTGGGGGGGGGGGGTCCTTTATAAATGGCTTATGCCTAAATAAGTAATACTTGGTTACATACAATTAGATGGAGAACAAATAAAAAAATATAATTAATTGGTGGTAAACATTAAAATTAATTCCCAAAATTCTGAAGTATCGGGACTGATTTGTACCATTTTCGCTGAAATGACTGATATATTATCATTATTATTTAAAATTATTCTAAACATGTTCACTTTAAAAAATAAATTAATAAACTTATATCTAAATAATTAAGTTAAAGTTTTACTTAAATTCTAAAAGACAAAATACACTTTCTAATGATGCAAATTAACATCTTAAATACAGTCAAGTCTCAATAGCTCATAGTTTCCCAAGGGACCGGCTAAAAACTTAGAGTTATTGATAGTTCGAGTTACAAGTAGTTCCTACCATCTTTTCAAGAATTTGGGACCAAATGAAAACTTTGAAATGAAGGTATATTTGAGTTTATAAAGCTTTGAGTTATCGAAACTCGACTGAATGTTATTGAGGGTCATGCTCAACATGTTCTCAAGGAGTTACGGAGCGGCGTGACAGACGTGAAAATATTCTAATAGCAGAGAAATATCTTTTCTGAAAGGAAGGTATTACAAAAAGAAAGAACGAAACCCCAAAGTGCAAAATTCAAAATTTCTTTACACACATTTAAACTCTTTCAAAAAAAAAAAAAAGCATGGTTTTAAGTTGCGACGATTCATGGGGACAGATGTTTTCATTATCTAAAAGAAAACTTTCGTCAATGTTTGATAGGTTATTTAGTGTATGTTATTTTCAATTATAATACACTGAAGTGACAAAAGTCATGGGATAGCAATATGCAAATTTTCAGATGGCAGTAGCATCGCATAGAACAGGTATAAATGCGCAGTGCTTTTACAGAGCTTTCATTTCTGTTCAAGTTATTCATGTGAAGAGGTTTTAACGTGATGATGACCGCACGACGTGAATTAACAGACTTTGAACGCGGAATGTTAGTTGGAGCTAGACGCATGGGTCATGCCATTTCGGAAATCGTTAGAGAATTCAACATTCCCAGATCCACTGTGTCAAGAGTGTGCCGAGAGTATGAAATTTCAGGCATAACATCCCACCATGGACAGCGCAGTGGTCGACCGCCTGCACTTAAAGATCGAGACCGGCGACGTCTGCAAAGAGTCGTAAATTCTAACAGACAAACAACACTGCGTCAAATCACCGTAGAAATCAATGTGGGACGTACAATGGACGTGTCTGCTAGAACTGTGCGGAGAAATTTGGATTTCTTGGGCTATTCCAGCAGAAGACCGACTCGAGTGCCTTTACTGACAGAACGACATCGCTTGCAGCGACTCTCGTGGGCACGTGAGCATATCGGTTGGTCCCTAGATGAATGGAAAACCGTGGCCTGGTCCGATGAGTCACGATTTCAGCTGGTAAGAGCCGATGGTAGGGTTCGAGTGTGGCGCAGACCCCACGAAGCCATGGACCCAAACTGTCAGCAAGGCACTGTTCAAGCTGGTGGTGGCTCCGTAATGGTGTGGGCTGTTTTTTCATGGCATGGACTTGGTCCTCTAGTGCGACTGGACCGAACATTGACTGGAAATGCTTATGTGCAGCTACTTGGAGATCACTTGCAGCCATTCATGGACTTCATGTACCCAAACAACGATGGGATTTTTATGGATGACAATGCGCCATGTCACCGGGCCACAACTGTTCGCAATTGGTTTGAAGAAAATTCTGGACAATTCCAACGAATGATTTGGCCACCTAGATCGCCCGACATGAATCCCATTGAGCATTTATGGGACACCATCGAGAGGTCTGTTCGTGCCCAAAATCCTGCCCCATCAACGCTTTCACAATTATGGACGTCTATCGAGACAGCATGGCTCAATATTCCTGCAGAAGACTTCCAACGACTTGTTGAGTCCATGCCACGTCGAGTTGTTGCACTTCGTCGGGCAAAAGGAGGGCCGACACGATATTAAGAGGTATCCCATGACTTTTGTCACTTCAGTGTAAAGCAATAATAGTGGCAAAGTAAAAAATATCTAATTACAACATCATTGGGTGTTAATAGATCGCAATTTTTGTTAGAAGCACAAAAACTAAAAATAAAAGAATTCAATAAATAAAATAATTTGAGAATTTATATTAAAAGCTACTGCGATTAATTTTTATGAACTAACGATATGATCGTAAGTTTTTTTCAAACTTTTGTCGCACATTAATCCTTGAAGGTTTGTAGCCTTTTCTTTCTAAATATTTTAACTAAAATATTTTTGAAAAGCTGAAGACAATCATATTTTATCTGGCAATTGTGTAAAATCAAATATGCAGAATGCTTCCATGTCCAGTACACAGTCGGAGGAATAACACAATTTTTGTTTTAGAAGCAAAAATTGGTAAAAAGGAAAGATGAAAAGTAATTACATCATCTAAAAGGTTTATCAAACAATGAAATTTTTAACTAAGATTTTTATAAAAAAGAAAATATTTAATTAGGTCCTCACATCATACCGGATAACCCTCACATCAATTCCGGATATTCCCCACATCAATACCGGATACTTAGCCGGATATCCTGCAAAAATCTTCCGGATATCCGTATCCGGGGCGGTCAGCCGGATCGGATATCCGGAAGTACCGGATACTTAAAATATCAGCCGGATAGGCCGGATACCGGATAGTTACCGGATGTCCGGTCCATCCCTAATTTAAACAAAATGGTTCTTCCTGACACAAGTTTTATTTTCGAGGCAGGCCATGCAGCACGTTTTCATAAGTTTCTTCCCACTTATCTGCTCGCCAAGTATTTCCACTATGCCTCAGGGAATATAAGTTTCCGAAAGTTTCAAAAGTATTAGCAAATGTTCGTAATTTTGACAGTGAAAATTATAAAATCACAACTAATCCTGAGTAGAATTTCTTCAAGTTTCGTTAAGTTTTTCTTTAAATACTCGTTATCATTAAAAATGCGGCTGTGTGTGAGATATTATCCTCTACAAAAAGGCATTGCTTGAAAATAAATTTAGTGAACTCTCACTTATACGCCTGCCCAAGAGACCAACAGAAAAAAGCCCATAAGTGAAAGAGACGTATAAGTGAACAAGCCTATTTAAGGGACTAAAACGCAAAATAGTTTCTAATGAGAGAATGAATAAGAATGTTTCAATAGAAAAGAGACATATCACTATGGTTTGGCAATGACTGTAACGTAACTACAATGATAAAGAGAAAACAAAAATTGTAGCATACCTAGTTACAAACTGTTCCCTTTAAAACGATGCATAATAGATGATTGTCCCTCTCAAAATCTAGTTCATGCGGAAAAAATGCCTTCCCTGAGCAGTAAAGGCGAAAGATTAAAGAGGAAAGTGAAGAAAAATGCTTATTTTTTAAAGAAAATATTTTTTTTTTTTTTTACATTTTATGGAAAATTCGGAGCATAAGTGAAATATTTATCTTTAGAGCGATGCATAAACGAATGATGCTGTCATTATTTTGCTATGGAATGTGCTGGGACCATTTAAAATGGTCGTATAAGTGAAAAAGGCGCATAAACGAGGCGGCGTATAAGTGAGAGTTCACTGTATTTAAAAAATACACCGAGTTTTTCGTTGGTGATGAATGTCATTAGGTGCTTTTAAATGCAAACTTGATTATAGTTATTATTATTATTACAGATTAAAGTAAGTAATTTTTATTAATATTATTTTTTCTACTAGTGCGACTATATTAATTATTATGTTTCTCATTATAATTTTTTACGTTATTTTTTAATTGTTAATATTATTTCAAAAGTAGTGTTTTTTAAAGTATATTTATTTAGTTAGTTTTGTACCACAAAATGCATCTGAAGTTTAATTTATCCATCATCTTATTTCGTACTTTAGGAAAATAAATAAAAAATGAATAATGTATTTTATCAATTGTCTAATTTAATAGTCGTATTCCTGCTTCTTACATTCGTAACTCAGCAATAAGCAACTTTCATAAATTATTTTATTTATTTTTTAATATTAACTTTTACTTTAACTGATTACTTTTTTTAGGTTTGAAATTATTGTTAAGAGAAGTTTCATATGCCAAATATGTGTTTGGTACCCATATTTCTTCTCGTTATACTGTCGGCCCCGCTTAAACGAATGCAATCGGTTTCAAGTAATATTATTCGAATTAGCGGGGTACCCAGCGAGGCTCCCCGCCCTGCTCTACACGCAATTTTTTCATTGAATACGAATTAGTGGGGTATTTGGTCAAGCGGGGATCTTAAACTGCCTCTATAACATGGGTAAGCATTCGATTCTGAGATGTTTTATTCGTATAAGCAGGGTATTCGTTTATCCATTACCCGATTAAGCGGGACGACTATATTACAAAAATCACTGCAGTGTTTAAAAAAAAATCAGATGATTCGATCTGTATGCCACACAGCTTCTCTACCTCAACTTTAAACATTTAACCGATTTTCTCAAAAATATCCACCCTATATAACACAGTAGCAGTCAGGGCTCAACTTGAAAAAAAAATCCGGTTGCGGATATGAATTTAATTGCATTCCTCTCAGCCTTAATTCGAATCATTTTCCATAAAAAAAAAATATTCAAAAAAAAAAAAACAAGCATACAAATAAGAATAGTCAGAAGATACGTATGATTTCAATTCACGTCGAATACCAATCAACCAGTTGAATAATAATAATATTAAAAAAAAGTCACAGTCACAAACCTCCCCTGGTGGAATGAACTGACCAATTCAATCATTCTGTGATCGCAATATAATGATGGGTTCGAATCGCACTCGCAAGCGTAATATTGTTACACTTTGGAACTTTTTGGGGCGGCCACGGGACTGCTTGATTATAGCATTTAAGACCGCCAAGTGGGCCAGGGAATTCCTCACACGTTCGACTCCGGTGTGGAGTAATCAGTAATTTACATTGTTCGTAATTAGCGTGGCGGCTGATTTTCTCACTTTTTTTCGGACGAGCCTTCTGGGAGATGCATTCAAAGTTTGAACTGTTGCGTTGACTGCAGGATATATGGAAGGCACGTTTATGTTTTTTTCTGAGAAAAAGGACGACGGTGACGCGTTCTAAGATGTTTGTTAGAACTTACAATGCAAATCTCGGATGATTTTTTCTATTTTATTCTCTTTTTTTTTTCTTTTATTTCTGCCGTTTAGCTATTTTCAGTAGCATACATTGTTCGTAATTAGCGTGGCAGCTGATTTTCTCACTTTTTTTTTTCGACCCTTCTAGGAGACGCATTCAAAGTTTGAGCTGTTGCGTAGACTGCAGGATATATAGAAGGGACGTTTAGGTTTTTTTCTGAGAAAAAGGACTACGGTGACGTTCTGAGATATTCGTTAGAACTTACAATGCAAATCTCAAATCATTATTTTTTCTATTTTATTTTCTCTCTTTTTTTTTTTCTATTTCTGCTGTTTAGCTGTTTTAAGTAGCTTACATTGTTCGTAATTTGCGTAGAGGCTGATTTTCTCCAATTTTTTGTTAATGAACTCTAGATGCATTCAAAGTTTGAACTGTTGAATTGACTGCATGATATATGAAAGGCAAGTTTTTTTTATTTATTTATTTATTTATTTATTTATTTATTTGTGAGAAAAAGTACTATGGTGACGTTTTTAAAGATATTCAAATGAACATTTTATTGTATTTTTTTCTATTTATTCTACTTCACTATCTTTAGTAACTTTGATCATAATTAGCGTGGCTACTGATTTTTTTTTTTTTGACGAATCTTCTGAGTGAAGATTTTAGATTCATTCAAAGTGGGAACTGTTACTTGAATACAAGATATATCAACAGCAAGTTTACATTTTTTTGTGAGGAAAAGGACTACGGTGACGTTCTAAGATATTTGTCAGAACTTGGAATACGAATTTCAAATGAACATTTTATTATATTTTTTTTTTCCTATTTATTCTGTTTTACTAGTTTTAGCAACTTACTTTGATCATAATGAGCGTGGCGGCTGATTTTCTTTTTTTTTTTTCCTTTTATTTTTTGACAAACTTTCTGAGATTTTAGATGCATTCAAGGTGAGAACTATTGCTTGAATGCAGGATATATGAGCGGTAAGTTTACATTTTTTGTGAGTAAAGGGACTGATGTTCCGTTCTAAGATGTTAGCAACGTTAGAAGGAAGAGGTGTTGAGTAAAATGAT